>CAXKSV010000023.1:0-46953 GCA_964056405.1 Acronicta alni | reverse complement strand
AATTTTGCTGAAAAATTGACCAAAAATACAGTTTTTTGACCATATCTTCAAAATTTCCCCCACCACCTACCCCTAATTCTTGCACAGTTTTGTAGCCCGTCTCACCCCGAATCCGCAGGTACCCCGCTTGTTGGGATAGCTTGCAGGAAAACACAAAAAATTGACCAACATCATATCTGACTACGTACCGAGTTTACCTTATAGGTGACACACTTAGTACAACGCGGTTAATTTTTACAGCAAACATAGCATTTTGACGCGGTTTTCAACCCTTATATTGTTTTATTTTGTTATATTCGTCATCCGGGCACACATCCGCGTACCTGGACACCAAAATTTTCCATTTTCACGAAAATTTAATTTTCACCATACTTATATTTTTTATAAAAATCATAACTAATTCATTTTTCTAAATTTTTATAATATTTTGATCCCGTTCGATACACATCAGTCTGGAACAGCTCCTGGCGCGCGTCCCGGCGACCGTGACCTGAAAACAAACAAGATAATTAGTAATTTTGCTGAAAAATTGACCAAAAATACAGTTTTTTGACCATATCTTCAAAATTTCCCCCACCACCTACCCCTAATTCTTGCACAGTTTTGTAGCCCGTCTCACCCCGAATCCGCAGGTACCCCGCTTGTTGGGATAGCTTGCAGGAAAACACAAAAAATTGACCAACATCATATCTGACTACGTACCGAGTTTACCTTATAGGTGACACACTTAGTACAACGCGGTTAATTTTTACAGCAAACATAGCATTTTGACGCGGTTTTCAACCCTTATATTGTTTTATTTTGTTATATTCGTCATCCGGGCACACATCCGCGTACCTGGACACCAAAATTTTCCATTTTCACGAAAATTTAATTTTCACCATACTTATATTTTTTATAAAAATCATAACTAATTCATTTTTCTAAATTTTTATAATATTTTGATCCCGTTCGATACACATCAGTCTGGAACAGCTCCTGGCGCGCGTCCCGGCGACCGTGACCTGAAAACAAACAAGATAATTAGTAATTTTGCTGAAAAATTGACCAAAAATACAGTTTTTTGACCATATCTTCAAAATTTCCCCCACCACCTACCCCTAATTCTTGCACAGTTTTGTAGCCCGTCTCACCCCGAATCCGCAGGTACCCCGCTTGTTGGGATAGCTTGCAGGAAAACACAAAAAATTGACCAACATCATATCTGACTACGTACCGAGTTTACCTTATAGGTGACACACTTAGTACAACGCGGTTAATTTTTACAGCAAACATAGCATTTTGACGCGGTTTTCAACCCTTATATTGTTTTATTTTGTTATATTCGTCATCCGGGCACACATCCGCGTACCTGGACACCAAAATTTTCCATTTTCACGAAAATTTAATTTTCACCATACTTATATTTTTTATAAAAATCATAACTAATTCATTTTTCTAAATTTTTATAATATTTTGATCCCGTTCGATACACATCAGTCTGGAACAGCTCCTGGCGCGCGTCCCGGCGACCGTGACCTGAAAACAAACAAGATAATTAGTAATTTTGCTGAAAAATTGACCAAAAATACAGTTTTTTGACCATATCTTCAAAATTTCCCCCACCACCTACCCCTAATTCTTGCACAGTTTTGTAGCCCGTCTCACCCCGAATCCGCAGGTACCCCGCTTGTTGGGATAGCTTGCAGGAAAACACAAAAAATTGACCAACATCATATCTGACTACGTACCGAGTTTACCTTATAGGTGACACACTTAGTACAACGCGGTTAATTTTTACAGCAAACATAGCATTTTGACGCGGTTTTCAACCCTTATATTGTTTTATTTTGTTATATTCGTCATCCGGGCACACATCCGCGTACCTGGACACCAAAATTTTCCATTTTCACGAAAATTTAATTTTCACCATACTTATATTTTTTATAAAAATCATAACTAATTCATTTTTCTAAATTTTTATAATATTTTGATCCCGTTCGATACACATCAGTCTGGAACAGCTCCTGGCGCGCGTCCCGGCGACCGTGACCTGAAAACAAACAAGATAATTAGTAATTTTGCTGAAAAATTGACCAAAAATACAGTTTTTTGACCATATCTTCAAAATTTCCCCCACCACCTACCCCTAATTCTTGCACAGTTTTGTAGCCCGTCTCACCCCGAATCCGCAGGTACCCCGCTTGTTGGGATAGCTTGCAGGAAAACACAAAAAATTGACCAACATCATATCTGACTACGTACCGAGTTTACCTTATAGGTGACACACTTAGTACAACGCGGTTAATTTTTACAGCAAACATAGCATTTTGACGCGGTTTTCAACCCTTATATTGTTTTATTTTGTTATATTCGTCATCCGGGCACACATCCGCGTACCTGGACACCAAAATTTTCCATTTTCACGAAAATTTAATTTTCACCATACTTATATTTTTTATAAAAATCATAACTAATTCATTTTTCTAATTTTTATAATATTTTGATCCCGTTCGATACACATCAGTCTGGAACAGCTCCTGGCGCGCGTCCCGGCGACCGTGACCTGAAAACAAACAAGATAATTAGTAATTTTGCTGAAAAATTGACCAAAAATACAGTTTTTTGACCATATCTTCAAAATTTCCCCCACCACCTACCCCTAATTCTTGCACAGTTTTGTAGCCCGTCTCACCCCGAATCCGCAGGTACCCCGCTTGTTGGGATAGCTTGCAGGAAAACACAAAAAATTGACCAACATCATATCTGACTACGTACCGAGTTTACCTTATAGGTGACACACTTAGTACAACGCGGTTAATTTTTACAGCAAACATAGCATTTTGACGCGGTTTTCAACCCTTATATTGTTTTATTTTGTTATATTCGTCATCCGGGCACACATCCGCGTACCTGGACACCAAAATTTTCCATTTTCACGAAAATTTAATTTTCACCATACTTATATTTTTTATAAAAATCATAACTAATTCATTTTTCTAAATTTTTATAATATTTTGATCCGTTCGATACACATCAGTCTGGAACAGCTCCTGGCGCGCGTCCCGGCGACCGTGACCTGAAAACAACAAGATAATTAGTAATTTTGCTGAAAAATTGACCAAAAATACAGTTTTTTGACCATATCTTCAAAATTTCCCCCACCACCTACCCCTAATTCTTGCACAGTTTTGTAGCCCGTTTCACCCCGAATCCGCAGGTACCCCGCTTGTCTGGGATAGCTTGCAGGAAAACACAAAAAATTGACCAACATCATATCTGACTACGTACCGAGTTTACCTTATAGGTGACACACTTAGTACAACGCGGTTAATTTTTACAGCAAACATAGCATTTTGACGCGGTTTTCAACCCTTATATTGTTTTATTTTGTTATATTCGTCATCCGGGCACACATCCGCGTACCTGGACACCAAAATTTTCCATTTTCACGAAAATTTAATTTTCACCATACTTATATTTTTTATAAAAATCATAACTAATTCATTTTTCTAAATTTTTATAATATTTTGATCCCGTTCGATACACATCAGTCTGGAACAGCTCCTGGCGCGCGTCCCGGCGACCGTGACCTGAAAACAAACAAGATAATTAGTAATTTTGCTGAAAAATTGACCAAAAATACAGTTTTTTGACCATATCTTCAAAATTTCCCCCACCACCTACCCCTAATTCTTGCACAGTTTTGTAGCCCGTTTCACCCCGAATCCGCAGGTACCCCGCTTGTTGGGATAGCTTGCAGGAAAACACAAAAATTGACCAACATCATATCTGACTACGTACCGAGTTTACCTTATAGGTGACACACTTAGTACAACGCGGTTAATTTTTACAGCAAACATAGCATTTTGACGCGGTTTTCAACCCCTTATATTGTTTTATTTTGTTATATTCGTCATCCGGGCACACATCCGCGTACCTGGACACCAAAATTTTCCATTTTCACGAAAATTTAATTTTCACCATACTTATATTTTTTATAAAAATCATAACTAATTCATTTTTCTAAATTTTTATAATATTTTGATCCCGTTCGATACACATCAGTCTGGAACAGCTCCTGGCGCGCGTCCCGGCGACCGTGACCTGAAAACAAACAAGATAATTAGTAATTTTGCTGAAAAATTGACCAAAAATACAGTTTTTTGACCATATCTTCAAATTTCCCCCACCACCTACCCCTAATTCTTGCACAGTTTTGTAGCCCGTTTCACCCCGAATCCGCAGGTACCCCGCTTGTTGGGATAGCTTGCAGGAAAACACAAAAAATTGACCAACATCATATCTGACTACGTACCGAGTTTACCTTATAGGTGACACACTTAGTACAACGCGGTTAATTTTTACAGCAAACATAGCATTTTGACGCGGTTTTCAACCCTTATATTGTTTTATTTTGTTATATTCGTCATCCGGGCACACATCCGCGTACCTGGACACCAAAATTTTCCATTTTCACGAAAATTTAATTTTCACCATACTTATATTTTTTATAAAAATCATAACTATTCATTTTTCTAAATTTTTATAATATTTTGATCCCGTTCGATACACATCAGTCTGGAACAGCTCCTGGCGCGCGTCCCGGCGACCGTGACCTGAAAACAAACAAGATAATTAGTAATTTTGCTGAAAAATTGACCAAAAATACAGTTTTTTGACCATATCTTCAAAATTTCCCCCACCACCTACCCCTAATTCTTGCACAGTTTTGTAGCCCGTTTCACCCCGAATCCGCAGGTACCCCGCTTGTTGGGATAGCTTGCAGGAAAACACAAAAAATTGACCAACATCATATCTGACTACGTACCGAGTTTACCTTATAGGTGACACACTTAGTACAACGCGGTTAATTTTTACAGCAAACATAGCATTTTGACGCGGTTTTCAACCCTTATATTGTTTTATTTTGTTATATTCGTCATCCGGGCACACATCCGCGTACCTGGACACCAAAATTTTCCATTTTCACGAAAATTTAATTTTCACCATACTTATATTTTTTATAAAAATCATAACTAATTCATTTTTCTAAATTTTTATAATATTTTGATCCCGTTCGATACACATCAGTCTGGAACAGCTCCTGGCGCGCGTCCCGGCGACCGTGACCTGAAAACAAACAAGATAATTAGTAATTTTGCTGAAAAATTGACCAAAAATACAGTTTTTTGACCATATCTTCAAAATTTCCCCCACCACCTACCCCTAATTCTTGCACAGTTTTGTAGCCCGTTTCACCCCGAAATCCGCAGGTACCCCGCTTGTTGGGATAGCTTGCAGGAAAACACAAAAAATTGACCAACATCATATCTGACTACGTACCGAGTTTACCTTATAGGTGACACACTTAGTACAACGCGGTTAATTTTTACAGCAAAACATAGCATTTTGACGCGGTTTTCAACCCTTATATTGTTTTATTTTGTTATATTCGTCATCCGGGCACACATCCGCGTACCTGGACACCAAAATTTTCCATTTTCACGAAAATTTAATTTTCACCATACTTATATTTTTTATAAAAATCATAACTAATTCATTTTTCTAAATTTTTATAATATTTTGATCCCGTTCGATACACATCAGTCTGGAACAGCTCCTGGCGCGCGTCCCGGCGACCGTGACCTGAAAACAAACAAGATAATTAGTAATTTTGCTGAAAAATTGACCAAAAATACAGTTTTTTGACCATATCTTCAAAATTTCCCCCACCACCTACCCCTAATTCTTGCACAGTTTTGTAGCCCGTTTCACCCCGAATCCGCAGGTACCCCGCTTGTTGGGATAGCTTGCAGGAAAACACAAAAAATTGACCAACATCATATCTGACTACGTACCGAGTTTACCTTATAGGTGACACACTTAGTACAACGCGGTTAATTTTTACAGCAAACATAGCATTTTGACGCGGTTTTCAACCCTTATATTGTTTTATTTTGTTATATTCGTCATCCGGGCACACATCCGCGTACCTGGACACCAAAATTTTCCATTTTCACGAAAATTTAATTTTCACCATACTTATATTTTTTATAAAAATCATAACTAATTCATTTTTCTAAATTTTTATAATATTTTGATCCCGTTCGATACACATCAGTCTGGAACAGCTCCTGGCGCGCGTCCCGGCGACCGTGACCTGAAAACAAACAAGATAATTAGTAATTTTGCTGAAAAATTGACCAAAAATACAGTTTTTTGACCATATCTTCAAAATTTCCCCCACCACCTACCCCTAATTCTTGCACAGTTTTGTAGCCCGTTTCACCCCGAATCCGCAGGTACCCCGCTTGTTGGGATAGCTTGCAGGAAAACACAAAAAATTGACCAACATCATATCTGACTACGTACCGAGTTTACCTTATAGGTGACACACTTAGTACAACGCGGTTAATTTTTACAGCAAACATAGCATTTTGACGCGGTTTTTCAACCCTTATATTGTTTTATTTTGTTATATTCGTCATCCGGGCACACATCCGCGTACCTGGACACCAAAATTTTCCATTTTCACGAAAATTTAATTTTCACCATACTTATATTTTTTATAAAAATCATAACTAATTCATTTTTCTAAATTTTTATAATATTTTGATCCCGTTCGATACACATCAGTCTGGAACAGCTCCTGGCGCGCGTCCCGGCGACCGTGACCTGAAAACAAACAAGATAATTAGTAATTTTGCTGAAAAATTGACCAAAAATACAGTTTTTTGACCATATCTTCAAATTTCCCCCACACCTACCCCTAATTCTTGCACAGTTTTGTAGCCCGTTTCACCCCGAATCCGCAGGTACCCCGCTTGTTGGGATAGCTTGCAGGAAAACACAAAAAATTGACCAACATCATATCTGACTACGTACCGAGTTTACCTTATAGGTGACACACTTAGTACAACGCGGTTAATTTTTACAGCAAACATAGCATTTTGACGCGGTTTTCAACCCTTATATTGTTTTATTTTGTTATATTCGTCATCCGGGCACACATCCGCGTACCTGGACACCAAAATTTTCCATTTTCACGAAAATTTAATTTTCACCATACTTATATTTTTTATAAAAATCATAACTAATTCATTTTTCTAAATTTTTATAATATTTTGATCCGTTCGATACACATCAGTCTGGAACAGCTCCTGGCGCGCGTCCCCGGCGACCGTGACCTGAAAACAAACAAGATAATTAGTAATTTTGCTGAAAAATTGACCAAAAATACAGTTTTTTGACCATATCTTCAAAATTTCCCCCACCACCTACCCTAATTCTTGCACAGTTTTGTAGCCCGTTTCACCCCGAATCCGCAGGTACCCCGCTTGTTGGGATAGCTTGCAGGAAAACACAAAAAATTGACCAACATCATATCTGACTACGTACCGAGTTTACCTTATAGGTGACACACTTAGTACAACGCGGTTAATTTTTACAGCAAACATAGCATTTTGACGCGGTTTTCAACCCTTATATTGTTTTATTTTGTTATATTCGTCATCCGGGCACACATCCGCGTACCTGGACACCAAAATTTTCCATTTTTCACGAAAATTTAATTTTCACCATACTTATATTTTTTATAAAAATCATAACTAATTCATTTTTCTAAATTTTTATAATATTTTGATCCCGTTCGATACACATCAGTCTGGAACAGCTCCTGGCGCGCGTCCCGGCGACCGATGACCTGAAAACAAACAGATAATTAGTAATTTTGCTGAAAAATTGACCAAAAATACAGTTTTTTGACCATATCTTCAAAATTTCCCCCACCACCTACCCCTAATTCTTGCACAGTTTTGTAGCCCGTTTCACCCCGAATCCGCAGGTACCCCGCTTGTTGGGATAGCTTGCAGGAAAACACAAAAAATTGACCAACATCATATCTGACTACGTACCGAGTTTACCTTATAGGTGACACACTTAGTACAACGCGGTTAATTTTTACAGCAAACATAGCATTTTGACGCGGTTTTCAACCCTTATATTGTTTTATTTTGTTATATTCGTCATCCGGGCACACATCCGCGTACCTGGACACCAAAATTTTCCATTTTCACGAAAATTTAATTTTCACCATACTTATATTTTTTATAAAAATCATAACTAATTCATTTTTCTAAATTTTTATAATATTTTGATCCCGTTCGATACACATCAGTCTGGAACAGCTCCTGGCGCGCGTCCCGGCGACCGTGACCTGAAAACAAACAAGATAATTAGTAATTTTGCTGAAAAATTGACCAAAAATACAGTTTTTTGACCATATCTTCAAAATTTCCCCCACCACCTACCCCTAATTCTTGCACAGTTTTGTAGCCCGTTTCACCCCGAATCCGCAGGTACCCCGCTTGTTGGATAGCTTGCAGGAAAACACAAAAAATTGACCAACATCATATCTGACTACGTACCGAGTTTACCTTATAGGTGACACACTTAGTACAACGCGGTTAATTTTTACAGCAAACATAGCATTTTGACGCGGTTTTCAACCCTTATATTGTTTTATTTTGTTATATTCGTCATCCGGGCACACATCCGCGTACCTGGACACCAAAATTTTCCATTTTCACGAAAATTTAATTTTCACCATACTTATATTTTTTATAAAAATCATAACTAATTCATTTTTCTAAATTTTTATAATATTTTTGATCCCGTTCGATACACATCAGTCTGGAACAGCTCCTGGCGCGCGTCCCGGCGACCGTGACCTGAAAACAAACAAGATAATTAGTAATTTTGCTGAAAAATTGACCAAAAATACAGTTTTTTGACCATATCTTCAAAATTTCCCCCACCACCTACCCCTAATTCTTGCACAGTTTTGTAGCCCGTTTCACCCCGAATCCGCAGGTACCCCGCTTGTTGGGATAGCTTGCAGGGGAAAACACAAAAAATTGACCAACATCATATCTGACTACGTACCGAGTTTACCTTATAGGTGACACACTTAGTACAACGCGGTTAATTTTTACAGCAAACATAGCATTTTGACGCGGTTTTCAACCCTTATATTGTTTTATTTTGTTATATTCGTCATCCGGGCACACATCCGCGTACCTGGACACCAAAATTTTCCATTTTCACGAAAATTTAATTTTCACCATACTTATATTTTTTATAAAAATCATAACTAATTCATTTTTCTAAATTTTTATAATATTTTGATCCCGTTCGATACACATCAGTCTGGAACAGCTCCTGGCGCGCGTCCCGGCGACCGTGACCTGAAAACAAACAAGATAATTAGTAATTTTGCTGAAAAATTGACCAAAAATACAGTTTTTTGACCATATCTTCAAAATTTCCCCCACCACCTACCCCTAATTCTTGCACAGTTTTGTAGCCCGTTTCACCCCGAATCCGCAGGTACCCCGCTTGTTGGGATAGCTTGCAGGAAAACACAAAAAATTGACCAACATCATATCTGACTACGTACCGAGTTTACCTTATAGGTGACACACTTAGTACAACGCGGTTAATTTTTACAGCAAACATAGCATTTTGACGCGGTTTTCAACCCTTATATTGTTTTATTTTGTTATATTCGTCATCCGGGCACACATCCGCGTACCTGGACACCAAAATTTTCCATTTTCACGAAAATTTAATTTTCACCATACTTATATTTTTTATAAAAATCATAACTAATTCATTTTTCTAAATTTTTATAATATTTTGATCCCGTTCGATACACATCAGTCTGGAACAGCTCCTGGCGCGCGTCCCGGCGACCGTGACCTGAAAACAAACAAGATAATTAGTAATTTTGCTGAAAAATTGACCAAAAATACAGTTTTTTGACCATATCTTCAAAATTTCCCCCACCACCTACCCCTAATTCTTGCACAGTTTTGTAGCCCGTTTCACCCCGAATCCGCAGGTACCCCGCTTGTTGGGATAGCTTGCAGGAAAACACAAAAAATTGACCAACATCATATCTGACTACGTACCGAGTTTACCTTATAGGTGACACACTTAGTACAACGCGGTTAATTTTTACAGCAAACATAGCATTTTGACGCGGTTTTCAACCCTTATATTGTTTTATTTTGTTATATTCGTCATCCGGGCACACATCCGCGTACCTGGACACCAAAATTTTCCATTTTCACGAAAATTTAATTTTCACCATACTTATATTTTTTATAAAAATCATAACTAATTCATTTTTCTAAATTTTTATAATATTTTGATCCCGTTCGATACACATCAGTCTGGAACAGCTCCTGGCGCGCGTCCCGGCGACCGTGACCTGAAAACAAACAAGATAATTAGTAATTTTGCTGAAAAATTGACCAAAAATACAGTTTTTTGACCATATCTTCAAAATTTCCCCCACCACCTACCCCTAATTCTTGCACAGTTTTGTAGCCCGTTTCACCCCGAATCCGCAGGTACCCCGCTTGTTGGGATAGCTTGCAGGAAAACACAAAAAATTGACCAACATCATATCTGACTACGTACCGAGTTTACCTTATAGGTGACACACTTAGTACAACGCGGTTAATTTTTACAGCAAACATAGCATTTTGACGCGGTTTTCAACCCTTATATTGTTTTATTTTGTTATATTCGTCATCCGGGCACACATCCGCGTACCTGGACACCAAAATTTTCCATTTTCACGAAAATTTAATTTTCACCATACTTATATTTTTTATAAAAATCATAACTAATTCATTTTTCTAAATTTTTATAATATTTTGATCCCGTTCGATACACATCAGTCTGGAACAGCTCCTGGCGCGCGTCCCGGCGACCGTGACCTGAAAACAAACAAGATAATTAGTAATTTTGCTGAAAAATTGACCAAAAATACAGTTTTTTGACCATATCTTCAAAATTTCCCCCACCACCTACCCCTAATTCTTGCACAGTTTTGTAGCCCGTTTCACCCCGAATCCGCAGGTACCCCGCTTGTTGGGATAGCTTGCAGGAAAACACAAAAAATTGACCAACATCATATCTGACTACGTACCGAGTTTACCTTATAGGTGACACACTTAGTACAACGCGGTTAATTTTTACAGCAAACATAGCATTTTGACGCGGTTTTCAACCCTTATATTGTTTTATTTTGTTATATTCGTCATCCGGGCACACATCCGCGTACCTGGACACCAAAATTTTCCATTTTCACGAAAATTTAATTTTCACCATACTTATATTTTTTATAAAAATCATAACTAATTCATTTTTCTAAATTTTTATAATATTTTGATCCCGTTCGATACACATCAGTCTGGAACAGCTCCTGGCGCGCGTCCCGGCGACCGTGACCTGAAAACAAACAAGATAATTAGTAATTTTGCTGAAAAATTGACCAAAAATACAGTTTTTTGACCATATCTTCAAAATTTCCCCCACCACCTACCCCTAATTCTTGCACAGTTTTGTAGCCCGTTTCACCCCGAATCCGCAGGTACCCCGCTTGTTGGGATAGCTTGCAGGAAAACACAAAAAATTGACCAACATCATATCTGACTACGTACCGAGTTTACCTTATAGGTGACACACTTAGTACAACGCGGTTAATTTTTACAGCAAACATAGCATTTTGACGCGGTTTTCAACCCTTATATTGTTTTATTTTGTTATATTCGTCATCCGGGCACACATCCGCGTACCTGGACACCAAAATTTTCCATTTTCACGAAAATTTAATTTTCACCATACTTATATTTTTTATAAAAATCATAACTAATTCATTTTTCTAAATTTTTATAATATTTTGATCCCGTTCGATACACATCAGTCTGGAACAGCTCCTGGCGCGCGTCCCGGCGACCGTGACCTGAAAACAAACAAGATAATTAGTAATTTTGCTGAAAAATTGACCAAAAATACAGTTTTTTGACCATATCTTCAAAATTTCCCCCACCACCTACCCCTAATTCTTGCACAGTTTTGTAGCCCGTTTCACCCCGAATCCGCAGGTACCCCGCTTGTTGGGATAGCTTGCAGGAAAACACAAAAAATTGACCAACATCATATCTGACTACGTACCGAGTTTACCTTATAGGTGACACACTTAGTACAACGCGGTTAATTTTTACAGCAAACATAGCATTTTGACGCGGTTTTCAACCCTTATATTGTTTTATTTTGTTATATTCGTCATCCGGGCACACATCCGCGTACCTGGACACCAAAATTTTCCATTTTCACGAAAATTTAATTTTCACCATACTTATATTTTTTATAAAAATCATAACTAATTCATTTTTCTAAATTTTTATAATATTTTGATCCCGTTCGATACACATCAGTCTGGAACAGCTCCTGGCGCGCGTCCCGGCGACCGTGACCTGAAAACAAACAAGATAATTAGTAATTTTGCTGAAAAATTGACCAAAAATACAGTTTTTTGACCATATCTTCAAAATTTCCCCCACCACCTACCCCTAATTCTTGCACAGTTTTGTAGCCCGTTTCACCCCGAATCCGCAGGTACCCCGCTTGTTGGGATAGCTTGCAGGAAAACACAAAAAATTGACCAACATCATATCTGACTACGTACCGAGTTTACCTTATAGGTGACACACTTAGTACAACGCGGTTAATTTTTACAGCAAACATAGCATTTTGACGCGGTTTTCAACCCTTATATTGTTTTATTTTGTTATATTCGTCATCCGGGCACACATCCGCGTACCTGGACACCAAAATTTTCCATTTTCACGAAAATTTAATTTTCACCATACTTATATTTTTTATAAAAATCATAACTAATTCATTTTTCTAAATTTTTATAATATTTTGATCCCGTTCGATACACATCAGTCTGGAACAGCTCCTGGCGCGCGTCCCGGCGACCGTGACCTGAAAACAAACAAGATAATTAGTAATTTTGCTGAAAAATTGACCAAAAATACAGTTTTTTGACCATATCTTCAAAATTTCCCCCACCACCTACCCCTAATTCTTGCACAGTTTTGTAGCCCGTTTCACCCCGAATCCGCAGGTACCCCGCTTGTTGGGATAGCTTGCAGGAAAACACAAAAAATTGACCAACATCATATCTGACTACGTACCGAGTTTACCTTATAGGTGACACACTTAGTACAACGCGGTTAATTTTTACAGCAAACATAGCATTTTGACGCGGTTTTCAACCCTTATATTGTTTTATTTTGTTATATTCGTCATCCGGGCACACATCCGCGTACCTGGACACCAAAATTTTCCATTTTCACGAAAATTTAATTTTCACCATACTTATATTTTTTATAAAAATCATAACTAATTCATTTTTCTAAATTTTTATAATATTTTGATCCCGTTCGATACACATCAGTCTGGAACAGCTCCTGGCGCGCGTCCCGGCGACCGTGACCTGAAAACAAACAAGATAATTAGTAATTTTGCTGAAAAATTGACCAAAAATACAGTTTTTTGACCATATCTTCAAAATTTCCCCCACCACCTACCCCTAATTCTTGCACAGTTTTGTAGCCCGTTTCACCCCGAATCCGCAGGTACCCCGCTTGTTGGGATAGCTTGCAGGAAAACACAAAAAATTGACCAACATCATATCTGACTACGTACCGAGTTTACCTTATAGGTGACACACTTAGTACAACGCGGTTAATTTTTACAGCAAACATAGCATTTTGACGCGGTTTTCAACCCTTATATTGTTTTATTTTGTTATATTCGTCATCCGGGCACACATCCGCGTACCTGGACACCAAAATTTTCCATTTTCACGAAAATTTAATTTTCACCATACTTATATTTTTTATAAAAATCATAACTAATTCATTTTTCTAAATTTTTATAATATTTTGATCCCGTTCGATACACATCAGTCTGGAACAGCTCCTGGCGCGCGTCCCGGCGACCGTGACCTGAAAACAAACAAGATAATTAGTAATTTTGCTGAAAAATTGACCAAAAATACAGTTTTTTGACCATATCTTCAAAATTTCCCCCACCACCTACCCCTAATTCTTGCACAGTTTTGTAGCCCGTTTCACCCCGAATCCGCAGGTACCCCGCTTGTTGGGATAGCTTGCAGGAAAACACAAAAAATTGACCAACATCATATCTGACTACGTACCGAGTTTACCTTATAGGTGACACACTTAGTACAACGCGGTTAATTTTTACAGCAAACATAGCATTTTGACGCGGTTTTCAACCCTTATATTGTTTTATTTTGTTATATTCGTCATCCGGGCACACATCCGCGTACCTGGACACCAAAATTTTCCATTTTCACGAAAATTTAATTTTCACCATACTTATATTTTTTATAAAAATCATAACTAATTCATTTTTCTAAATTTTTATAATATTTTGATCCCGTTCGATACACATCAGTCTGGAACAGCTCCTGGCGCGCGTCCCGGCGACCGTGACCTGAAAACAAACAAGATAATTAGTAATTTTGCTGAAAAATTGACCAAAAATACAGTTTTTTGACCATATCTTCAAAATTTCCCCCACCACCTACCCCTAATTCTTGCACAGTTTTGTAGCCCGTTTCACCCCGAATCCGCAGGTACCCCGCTTGTTGGGATAGCTTGCAGGAAAACACAAAAAATTGACCAACATCATATCTGACTACGTACCGAGTTTACCTTATAGGTGACACACTTAGTACAACGCGGTTAATTTTTACAGCAAACATAGCATTTTGACGCGGTTTTCAACCCTTATATTGTTTTATTTTGTTATATTCGTCATCCGGGCACACATCCGCGTACCTGGACACCAAAATTTTCCATTTTCACGAAAATTTAATTTTCACCATACTTATATTTTTTATAAAAATCATAACTAATTCATTTTTCTAAATTTTTATAATATTTTGATCCCGTTCGATACACATCAGTCTGGAACAGCTCCTGGCGCGCGTCCCGGCGACCGTGACCTGAAAACAAACAAGATAATTAGTAATTTTGCTGAAAAATTGACCAAAAATACAGTTTTTTGACCATATCTTCAAAATTTCCCCCACCACCTACCCCTAATTCTTGCACAGTTTTGTAGCCCGTTTCACCCCGAATCCGCAGGTACCCCGCTTGTTGGGATAGCTTGCAGGAAAACACAAAAAATTGACCAACATCATATCTGACTACGTACCGAGTTTACCTTATAGGTGACACACTTAGTACAACGCGGTTAATTTTTACAGCAAACATAGCATTTTGACGCGGTTTTCAACCCTTATATTGTTTTATTTTGTTATATTCGTCATCCGGGCACACATCCGCGTACCTGGACACCAAAATTTTCCATTTTCACGAAAATTTAATTTTCACCATACTTATATTTTTTATAAAAATCATAACTAATTCATTTTTCTAAATTTTTATAATATTTTGATCCCGTTCGATACACATCAGTCTGGAACAGCTCCTGGCGCGCGTCCCGGCGACCGTGACCTGAAAACAAACAAGATAATTAGTAATTTTGCTGAAAAATTGACCAAAAATACAGTTTTTTGACCATATCTTCAAAATTTCCCCCACCACCTACCCCTAATTCTTGCACAGTTTTGTAGCCCGTTTCACCCCGAATCCGCAGGTACCCCGCTTGTTGGGATAGCTTGCAGGAAAACACAAAAAATTGACCAACATCATATCTGACTACGTACCGAGTTTACCTTATAGGTGACACACTTAGTACAACGCGGTTAATTTTTACAGCAAACATAGCATTTTGACGCGGTTTTCAACCCTTATATTGTTTTATTTTGTTATATTCGTCATCCGGGCACACATCCGCGTACCTGGACACCAAAATTTTCCATTTTCACGAAAATTTAATTTTCACCATACTTATATTTTTTATAAAAATCATAACTAATTCATTTTTCTAAATTTTTATAATATTTTGATCCCGTTCGATACACATCAGTCTGGAACAGCTCCTGGCGCGCGTCCCGGCGACCGTGACCTGAAAACAAACAAGATAATTAGTAATTTTGCTGAAAAATTGACCAAAAATACAGTTTTTTGACCATATCTTCAAAATTTCCCCCACCACCTACCCCTAATTCTTGCACAGTTTTGTAGCCCGTTTCACCCCGAATCCGCAGGTACCCCGCTTGTTGGGATAGCTTGCAGGAAAACACAAAAAATTGACCAACATCATATCTGACTACGTACCGAGTTTACCTTATAGGTGACACACTTAGTACAACGCGGTTAATTTTTACAGCAAACATAGCATTTTGACGCGGTTTTCAACCCTTATATTGTTTTATTTTGTTATATTCGTCATCCGGGCACACATCCGCGTACCTGGACACCAAAATTTTCCATTTTCACGAAAATTTAATTTTCACCATACTTATATTTTTTATAAAAATCATAACTAATTCATTTTTCTAAATTTTTATAATATTTTGATCCCGTTCGATACACATCAGTCTGGAACAGCTCCTGGCGCGCGTCCCGGCGACCGTGACCTGAAAACAAACAAGATAATTAGTAATTTTGCTGAAAAATTGACCAAAAATACAGTTTTTTGACCATATCTTCAAAATTTCCCCCACCACCTACCCCTAATTCTTGCACAGTTTTGTAGCCCGTTTCACCCCGAATCCGCAGGTACCCCGCTTGTTGGGATAGCTTGCAGGAAAACACAAAAAATTGACCAACATCATATCTGACTACGTACCGAGTTTACCTTATAGGTGACACACTTAGTACAACGCGGTTAATTTTTACAGCAAACATAGCATTTTGACGCGGTTTTCAACCCTTATATTGTTTTATTTTGTTATATTCGTCATCCGGGCACACATCCGCGTACCTGGACACCAAAATTTTCCATTTTCACGAAAATTTAATTTTCACCATACTTATATTTTTTATAAAAATCATAACTAATTCATTTTTCTAAATTTTTATAATATTTTGATCCCGTTCGATACACATCAGTCTGGAACAGCTCCTGGCGCGCGTCCCGGCGACCGTGACCTGAAAACAAACAAGATAATTAGTAATTTTGCTGAAAAATTGACCAAAAATACAGTTTTTTGACCATATCTTCAAAATTTCCCCCACCACCTACCCCTAATTCTTGCACAGTTTTGTAGCCCGTTTCACCCCGAATCCGCAGGTACCCCGCTTGTTGGGATAGCTTGCAGGAAAACACAAAAAATTGACCAACATCATATCTGACTACGTACCGAGTTTACCTTATAGGTGACACACTTAGTACAACGCGGTTAATTTTTACAGCAAACATAGCATTTTGACGCGGTTTTCAACCCTTATATTGTTTTATTTTGTTATATTCGTCATCCGGGCACACATCCGCGTACCTGGACACCAAAATTTTCCATTTTCACGAAAATTTAATTTTCACCATACTTATATTTTTTATAAAAATCATAACTAATTCATTTTTCTAAATTTTTATAATATTTTGATCCCGTTCGATACACATCAGTCTGGAACAGCTCCTGGCGCGCGTCCCGGCGACCGTGACCTGAAAACAAACAAGATAATTAGTAATTTTGCTGAAAAATTGACCAAAAATACAGTTTTTTGACCATATCTTCAAAATTTCCCCCACCACCTACCCCTAATTCTTGCACAGTTTTGTAGCCCGTTTCACCCCGAATCCGCAGGTACCCCGCTTGTTGGGATAGCTTGCAGGAAAACACAAAAAATTGCCCCCCCACCCTCCCTGTTGCGCCTGGCCAGGTAAACTCGCAACAGGCTTCACAAAAAATTTTCAACTTTAATATCAAATTTAATTGCCGATTTTACTTCTCGAGTGGTAGCACAGGGAACAAATACTTTTTACTGCGACAGGCTCTAAACAGAGTTAAAAAAATCTACAACTGACGAAATATTCTTAATTGTATTCTCGGACAAATGCCTTTTGGCTTTTCTGAACACTGTTACCTCTATTGAGGCACACGATTTTAATTATTATTCATTTGACTGTTATTGTTGACAGATCCCCCCTTTACAGGGATCAGCGTATTACTATTTTATAATATTATTAAATTTTAAGTTATTTAATTTCGTATAAATATTGACCAAATCTTACACTCCTCCTCCAACATGTTCCTCTCAAGAACCCCAGCCAAGAAAGCCTCCACGAGACCCCACGTCTCTCCGTCGAATCCCGCACTCTCCGCCACCTTCGACAAGGATGTCTCCCCTCCCAGTGCTTCAACTCAGGCCTCTAGTGTGAGGCGAAGCATTGGAGAGTGGGAAAATGGGAGAATGGCGGAATCTCAGCCCCTCCCGTCAGCGGCCGCGAAATCACCTAAAAAGGCAGCCCCAACGGTGACGGCATCCCAGAAGTCCACACGGCGCGCAGCAACTCAGGCAGATAGCAAGGCTGTAGCGCGCCGTGCTTCCACCGAGACCGCAGGGGCGTCACCGGGGACGAGCCAACTGTACCCAAGCAAACCCACCGATCGGGTGACCGAGGCCCGCAACTGCCTCCTGCGCGCGAAGTCGCACCTCGGCGACTCGCGCAATTTGAGGGCAGACCTGAAGGCCGGGATCACCCAATCGGTGGAACGGCTGTACCAGCTGGTCAAGGAAGAGGCGGCGGCTGCTGTAAAGGATAAGGGAGCTGAGACGGCAGGGATAGAGGCCATTAAGGAGACACCTCTGCCAGAGGTACCCAGGATCCTTCCGGAGGTCGACTCGTTGCTCGCTTCACTAGCGGAGCATAGCGCGCTGGTGAAGGAGAGCAGCGAGAAGATGGAGAAGCTGCGGCAGGCGATGGAGAGGCAAGGGGAAATGCTGGAAAAGACGGCCACCTATGCGAATGTAGCGGCGGGTCCACCGAAAAGGCAGACCCCAGGAAGGACCGCACTGCACTCCATAGTGGTAACGTCCAGGGATGAAGGTGACACGGGAGAGGAGGTCATGAGTAAAATCAGAGAGGCTGTAAAAGCCAGAGATGGAGGAGTGGAAATTGAAAGCGTGCGGAAGGCCAAGGATCGGAAAATCGTCATGGGCTGTAGATCAGTAGAGGAGAGAAACAAGGTTAAAGAAAGGCTACAGAAATCAGGAGATCACCTCGTTGTGGAGGACGTGAGAAACAAAGACCCACTGCTTATATTCCGTGGTGTCCTCCGCATTCACTCCGACGAGGAACTGCTGGAGGCACTACGGAACCAAAACCGCGATGTCTTTCACGGCCTCGACAACGGGGAGGATCGAATGACGATCAGGTATAAGAGAACGGCGCGGAACCCCCAAACAAACAACGTGGTACTCAGCACGTCCCCTGCTGTCTGGAACAGGATGCTCGAGAGAGGAAAAGCGCGCATAGATCTCCAGACCGTCTTCGTCGATGACCAGTCGCCACTGGTCCAGTGCACTAGGTGTCTGGGTTACGGGCATAGCCGGCGGCTCTGTAAAGAACCTGCCGACTTATGCAGTCATTGCGGGGGCCCACACCTTCGACCAGAATGTGACCAGTGGCTAAAGGCGGAAACACCAAAGTGCCTCAACTGCGTTAAGGCGAAGATGGGGAAGACCGACCACAGTGCGTTTGACCCCGAGTGTCCTGTTCGAGTTAGGTGGGACAGGCTGGCACGTGCGTCCGTCGCCTACTGCTAAGGTGGTCCCGGGCAACACGATGCCGCACAAGATACTCCAGGCGAATCTCCAGAGAAAGAAGTTGGCGACCCAGGAGCTTATGCTTGAGGCCGAGCAGCGCAAAGCCACCGCAGTGCTGATCCAGGAGCCCTACGTGGGCAGCGCAAAGAAAATGAGCGGGACCAGAGGTGTCCGCATATACCAGAGCACCGGTCAAGGAGAAGGGACTGTCAAAGCGGCAATAGCCGTCTTTGACCCAAAACTGACTGTGAGACAGTACCCAGAACTCACCACGAACAACATCGTCGTGGTGGGGATACAAACCGGTGCCTGGAGACTAACTCTGGTCTCGTTCTACTTCGAGCCAGACCAGCCCTTAGGGCCATACTTGGACAGACTGAGGAAGGTGGAAAGCGAGACCGGCCCGCATAGGCTCATCTTGGGAGGAGACGCCAATGCCTGGAGTATCTGGTGGGGCAGCAGTGAGACAAACAGCAGAGGCGACGAGATGCTGGGAGCTCTCGACCAGCTTGGACTGCAGGTACTCAACAGAGGGGAAACTCCAACCTTCGACGTAGTTCGTGGTAACAGGCGTTACACGAGCTGCGTCGATGTCACAGCCTGCACGGCGGATATGCTGACGGTGACCGACGGCTGGCGAGTCGTCGATGACCTGACGGGGTCGGACCACAACGGCATTGAGTTTAGAGTACACCTCGAAAAATCTCTGGGTATCACGGTCAACCGGACTACCAGGATCTACAACACCAGGAAAGCAAATTGGACGCAGTTTCGTAAGAAATTGCGTCAAATTATGCAAGAAAAACAAATCACCGTAAGCCTGTTCGATGATATCGACAGCATGGACAAAATAGACCTGGTAGTCGAGGGACTCACAACGGCAGTGCAAGACGCCAGTACATGCGTGATACCCAAGAAGAAGAACGTCGAGAGGTTAACCTTGCCGTGGTGGTCCGATAAACTCGCCAGTCTTAAGAGGCAAGTGTTCACCAAGAAGCGAAGGATCCGCTGTGCAGCGCCAATTCGGAGACCAAAGGTTGTCGAGGAGTACCTGAAACAGATAGAAGAGTACGAACGTGCAGCAGTCCAAGCACAGGTCGAGAGCTGGAAGGGGTTCTGTGAGAAGCAGGATAGAGAAGGCCTATGGGAGGGCATATATAGGGTGATCCGCAGGACCGAAAAAAGGGAGGAGGATTTGCCGATGGTGAGGGACGGCAAGACCCTAGACGCGGAGGCCTCGGCGAGGTATCTAGCAGAGACCTTTTACCCGGAGGACCGTTCGGAGGGGGATAACGAGGAGCATAAAAAAGTGCGGCAACAAGCAGAAGAGGTGAATGGGGGGAACCAAGATGAACCCTGGGACCCTCCCTTCACACTCGACGAGCTGGAGCGGGCAGTCTCCTCGTCCAACCCCAAAAAAGCCCCCGGTTCCGACGGTCTGACGGCGGACATATGGGGCCACACGATCCGCCAAGACCCAGACCTAGTTCTGCGCTTGATAAACAAGTGCCTGGCGCATGGCTACTTTCCGCGGTCCTGGAAAGAGGCAACCGTCGTCGTGCTCCGGAAGCCCGCTAAAGACGACTACACCACCCCAAAATCGTACAGGCCGATTGGGCTATTGCCTGTCCTCGGCAAGATTTTCGAAAAGATGGTCGTAGCCCGGCTCAAGTTCTATTTGCTCCCCAGGATGAGTACTCGCCAGTACGGCTTCATGCCCCAGCGAAGTACTGAGGACTCCCTCTATACGTTGATGGGGCACATACGGGGCAAGCTCAATGAGAAAAGGCTTGTCACGATCGTGTCCCTGGATATAGAGGGAGCCTTTGACAGCACATGGTGGCCAGCCATACGAGTCCGTCTGGCTGAGGAAAAGTGTCCTATAAACTTGAGACGGGTTATGGACAGCTACTTGTCCGAGAGGGTGGTGAGAGTCAGGTATGCGGGAGTGGAGCACGAATCCAGGACCGAGAAAGGATGCGTCCAGGGGTCCATCGGTGGCCCCATACTCTGGAATGTTCTGTTGGATCCTCTGCTGAAAGGTCTGGAGTCGCTGGAGGTTTATTGCCAGGCGTTTGCTGACGATATTGTCCTTGTGTTCGATGGGGGGACTGCACTTGAGGTCCAGAGGGATGCCAATGTCGCCCTTGAGTACGTGCGAGCGTGGGGTGTCACGAATAAGCTTCGGTTTGCGCCGCACAAGACGAAGGCAATGCTGATCACGCGCAAACTGAAGCATGACACCCCATGTCTCAAAATGGGCGGAGTGGACATTGGCATGTCCGACGAGATCAAGCTGCTCGGACTCACCATCGACCACAAGTTGACATTTAACACCCACGTCGCAAACGTCTGTTCCCGAGCCGTCGGCATTTATAAGCAGCTGTCGCGGGCTGCTAGGGTCAGTTGGGGTCTCCATCCTGAGGTTATCCGCTGCATTTATACGGCTGCAGTGGAGCCTATCATAATGTACGCAGCGAGCGCGTGGTCGCCGGCCGCTAAGAAAGTCGGGGTGCAGAAAAAGCTGAACGCCGTCCAGAGGAGCTTCGCGCAGAAACTGTGCCGGGCCTACCGCACGGTCTCCCTTAACGCAGCGCTGGTGCTCTCCGGGATACTCCCTCTTGACCTGCGCATCCAGGAAGCAGCCTCGCTCTACGAGGCCAAGAGAGGGGTGTCGCATCCGGCGCTGGGAGACCGGGAGATCGAGCGTGTGGTATCGGCGCTGGAAATGCCGCATCCGGCCGAGCAGAGGGCCATTGCACTGCGACGCCTGGCAGACGAGGAACAGTACAATGAGCACCGCAATTATGCGGTGCGCATCTTCACAGACGGCAGCAAAATCGAGGGCAAAGTCGGCGCCGCGCTGTCGGTGTGGACCGGCAACGCCGAGGTTAAGGCCCTCAGGCTTGCTCTGCCGTCTTACAGCACCGTCTACCAGGCCGAGCTGCTCGCCCTCTGCAAAGCAGCGAAGGAAGCCCTCAGAAGACCCGAGACGGCGTTCGCTATTTACAGCGACTCCATGGCAGCACTCCAAGCAGTCGTGAACCCCGAAGCCCTTCACGCCCTAGCAGTGGAAACCAGGGACGCCATCCGCCGCAGCAACTCCCAGAACAAGAGCGTCTCATTGTTCTGGGTTAAGGCTCATGCGGGGCTGGAGGGCAACGAGAGAGCCGACTTGCTCGCAAAGGAGGCTGCCCTAAGGTCGAAGCGGCAACCCGACTACGACAAATGCCCGGTTTCATTCGTCAAGCGTATGATCCGAATGGAGACGCTGGGCGAATGGAACCGGAGGTATAGTGCAGGAGAAACGGCGGCCACCACAAAGAAGTTCTTCCCGTGTGCGATCGCTGCGTACAGGACGGTGCGCAGTATGGAGATCACCAAAGAGCTGACCCAAGCCCTAACAGGCCACGGCGGGTTCTCCGAATACCTGACTCGTTTCAAGTGCAAGGAGAGCCCGGCGTGCGCCTGCGACCCCGACAAGCAGGAGACAATCCTTCATCTCCTGACGGAATGCCCGGTGTATGCCCTCCCGAGGTACGACCTCGAAGCTGTCATCGGAGAGAACATAGTCTTAGAAAACCTCAGCAAAATAATAAGCAACAAACATCAAAGAAAATCATTCATCCAGTTTATTATCAAAATTGTAACAGCAGCAAACAAAAGAAACAAATAAAAATAATAGTTTTAAATGTAAAAAATTAAATTATAGTAGAATTTTCATTACATTATTTGAATTTATGCATAAAAATTTTATCGGATTTACTGAATCTATTTATTGAAAAATTTTATTGAAATGATCGAAACTATTTATAGAATTTTATTGAAATTATTGAATTTATTTATTGAAAATGTTTATCGAATTAATTGGACTTATTTATAGAAGTTTTATCGGAATTATAGTTATTTATTTAAATGATTGCTGAATATATTTATAAGTATCTAAGTTTTACAAAACTGGAAATATTAATAAGAAAGGAAAAGAAAACACCTATAGCCCATACAACGTCCCTGCGTACTCGAACGGCAGGGGGCCTTTCGCATGGCAGGAGTGTGGTTTTAGCCGGTAAGAGTCCGGCACTACCCAGACTGCCTCACGTGCAGTCTGGGTGTCCATGAGGATTTCCCACTCCTGCCCAAAAAAAAAAAAAAAAAAAAAAAAAAAAAAAAACCTAACCTAACCTAACCTAACCTAACCTAACCTAACCTAACCTAACCTAACCGGAAAAGTGCAGCCACTGTTCGGGGCCTCATAAGAAGGCAGACTGCGAAGTGTGGCGCGCCGGCAACAGCATACCTACCTGCTGCAATTGCACCCAGGCGAAATCGGGCAACGTCAATCATAACGCGTTCAGCGAGGATTGCCCGATTCGCAGGAAATGGGATGCAATCGCAAGATCGGCGGTAGCGTATTGCTAAGGTGGTGCCGCGCCCACAAATAGCAGAGAACCCCACCAGCCATCGAGCATATCGCGTCGTCCAAGCGAACCTACAGAGGAAACAGCTGGCAACCCATGAACTCATGATTGAGGCCAATAAGCGCAAGATCGCCTTTGCTCTGCTCCAGGAACCGTACGTGGGCGGGGCTAAAAAGATGAGAGACTACCGGGGAGCGAGAGTCTTCCAGTGCGCGGCTCAAGAGAGTGGACCTGTAAAGGCGGCAATAGTCGTCTTTGACCAAGACATCGACGCCATACAGTGTCCGAAACTGACCACTAACAACTTCGTAGTGGTCAGACTCAGAACCAGCGCCTGGGAAATCGTAGTAGTCTCTCTCTACTTTGAGCCAGACCAGCCCATCGCGGGATACCTGGAGCACTTGAAAGCCATCGTAGAGGACATGGGACCAAGGGGAGTACTCGTAGGTGGCGACGCGAACGCGAAGAGCGCCTGGTGGGGGAGCCCAAAAACGGACCCAAAGGGGGAGGAGCTGTCTGGGGCCCTCGACGAACTGGGACTCCAGGTACTCAACGTCGGCGACACCCCTACCTTTGACACCGTGAGGGGTGGCAAAGTTTACAGCAGCTTCGTCGACGTAACGGCCTGCTCAGAGGACCTGCTGAACCTGGTGGACAACTGGAAGGTGGACGACTGCGTCACGAGCTCGGACCACAACGGCATCACATTTGACATACACATACACAAAGGACAAGGCACACAAACACAACGCACAACAAGAGTTTACAATACGAAAAAAGCAAAGTGGACCCAGTTTCGCGAGAAACTGGCCCAACTCCACACACAAAACGGAATAAACAAAACAGAAATAGAAAAAATACAGAATAAATTAGAGTTAGAAAACAAAATAAAAGAATACATTAAAATACTTAAAGAAACTTGCGATGACACAATACCAAAAATAAAAAGTGCCACTAAACTCACCTTGCCGTGGTGGTCCAAGGAGCTCGCCGACTTGAAAAGTGCAGTCTCCACCAGGAGACGCAGGATCCGCTGCGCCGCACCAGTCCGCAGAGAGCGGGTCATTCAGGAGTACCTGGAAATAAAAGAAGTATATGAGCAAAAAGAAAAGAGGGCCCAGATAGACAGCTGGAAGGACTTCTGCCAAAAACAGGACAGGGAAGGAATGTGGGAGGGGATCTACAGGGTGATCGGTCGGACCGCCAAGAGACACGAGGACGCACCCTTGGTGGACAACGGGACTGTCCTTACTCCGGAGGCATCGGCAAAGCTGTTGGCGGATACATTCTACCCCGGAGATCCTGAAGACGAGGATGACGACGACCACCGCCAGACCAGGGAGACAGCGAAGCGTGTAAACGAGCCGGCTCATGATGAACACCATGACCCGCCGTTTACACTCCAGGAGCTGAAGTCGGCGGTGGAGAGTTTTAACCCAAAGAAGGCTCCGGGGGCCGATGGCTTCACGGCGGACATCTGCGCTCACGCAATTCTCCAGGAACCGAAGACATTTCTTGCCTTGGCGAACAAGTGCCTAAATCTGGGCTACTTCCCGACCACTTGGAAAGAGGCCACAGTGGTGGTCCTCAGGAAGCCGGGCAAGGAATGTTACACCACCCCAAAGTCACACAGGCCAATTGGCCTCTTGCCGGTCTTGGGGAAGGTCCTGGAGAAGATGGCTGTCCGAAGACTGAAGTGGCATCTGATTCCACGGATGAGTACTCGCCAGTATGGCTTCATGCCACAGAAAAGCACCGAAGACTCCCTCTACACCATGATCCAGCACATAAAATCCAAGCTGGAACTAAAGAGACTGGTCACAGTTGTGTCTCTGGATATAGAGGGAGCCTTCGACAGCGCATGGTGGCCGGCCATTAGGGTCAGACTGGCTGAGGAAAAGTGTCCCGTGAATATCAGAAGGCTACTGGACAGCTATCTGGAGCAGAGAAGCGTTGGTGTCCGCTATGCCGGTGCGGAGTTCCGGAAGTCCACCGAGAAGGGTTGTGTCCAGGGATCGATTGGCGGTCCGATCTTATGGAACCTTTTGCTGGATCCGCTGCTAAAGGGCCTAGAGCAGCAGCGTACTTATTGCCAGGCATTCGCCGATGATGTTGCGCTCATCTTCGATGGGGCGACAGCTCTGGAGATTCAGGGGCAGGCCAATGCCGCCCTCGAGTATGTGCGGAATTGGGGCATCAGAAATAAACTGAAGTTCGCGCCACACAAAACCTGCGCGATGGTGATAACCAGAAAGTTAAAGTATGATGTCCCAATCCTGCGCATGGGCGGGGTCGACATTGTCATGTCCAAAGAGCTGAAAATACTGGGCCTTACTATAGACGACCACCTCACATTCAACACCCATGTGAGGAACGTGTGTCGTAAAGGCCTGGATATTTTCAAGCAACTCTCCAGGGCTGCGAAGGTGAGCTGGGGTCTCCACACGGAGGTGATCCGCAGCATCTACACGGCGACGGTAGAGCCGGTGATAATGTACGCAGCAAGTGCCTGGGCCCCGGCAGTGAAAAAGCTTGGAGTGCAGAAACAGCTCAATGTGGTCCAACGAGGATTTGCCCAGAAGCTCTGCAAGTCCTACCGCACTGTGTCGCTGAACGCGGCGCTGATGCTGGCCGGCATATTACCCCTCGACCTGCGCATACAGGAGGCAGCCGCCCTGTATGAGGCGAGGAGAGGGTTCCCCCGGCCAGACCTTGGAGACCGCGAGGTCGAGCGTGCGGTGGCATTTGCAGAGACTCCTCATCCCGCAATGCACGTGGCCATGGGTTTTGTCTGCCTGGCTGATCAGGCAGACGTCGATGCCCACAGCAGTCAGGCGGTACGCATCTACACCGATGGCAGCAAGATTGACGAGAAGGTCGGAGCGGCCCTATCACTGTGGGCCGGTGACGCCGAGACCAAAGCCGTCAAACTCTGCCTGCCATCATATTGTAGTGTGTACCAGGCGGAACTACTGGCCATCTGCAGGGCAACGCGGGAGATCCTCAGGCGCTCGGAGGCGAGTTTTGGCATATACAGTGACTCCAGGTCAGCTCTGCAAACAGTCACCAGCCAAGACTCGTCTCACCCCCTAGCAGCAGAGGCGAGACAAAATCTGCGCCTGGCCTTGACCAAGAGCAAAGATGTGTCCTTGTTTTGGGTCAAGGCCCACGCGGGGCTAGCGGGGAACGAGCGCGCGGACCACCTGGCCAAGGAAGCGGCTCTCAAGAGCAAAAGGAAGCCCGATTATGACCGGTGCCCGATTTCATTCGTCCGGCGGCAAATCCGCCAGGGGTCGATAGGCGAATGGGATCGGAGGTATAGGGGCGGGGAGACCGCTTCCGTAACCAAGCTGTTCCTTCCTAATGCACTCCAGGCGCACAGGATTGTGCGGCGGATCCAGCCAACAGGGCTCATCACGCAGGCGATGACGGGGCACGGTGGGTTCTCCGAATACCTGCACCGATTCAAGTGTAAGGGGAGCCCATCGTGCATTTGTGATCCCGAGGTCCCAGAATCGGTACCCCACATCCTTTTTGACTGTCCAGTCTTTGGCAATAGAAGACATCGGTTCGAGACGGAGGCCGACACGTATTTAACGGCAGGGACCTTAGCGGCGTGCCTATCGGAGAAGGGCACGCAAAATCTGCTGCTAGCGTTCATTGACGACGTGTGCAAGCTCGTCGTCAAACGCAACAAAGCCGGCTAGGTACTCGTATTTCGTTATACCATGACCTAAGCCGGCTCAGCAACCAACAACAGCAGCAGACAAGGTCCCTGACCATGTTAGGGGTACTCGCATGGCAGGAGTGTGGTTTTAGCCGGTAAGAGTCCGGCACTACCCAGACAGCCTCGCAAGCTGTCTGGGTGTCCATGAGGATTTCCCACTCCTGCCCAAAAAAAAAAAAAAAAAAAAAAAAAAAAAAAAAAAAAAAAAAAAAAACCTAACCTAACCTAACCTAACCTAACCGCGGTTAATTTTTACAGCAAACATAGCATTTTGACGCGGTTTTCAACCCCTATATTGTTTTATATTGTTATATTCGTCTCCCGAGCACACATCCGCGTACCTGGACACCAAAAATTTTCCATTTTCACGAAAATTTAATTTTCATCATATTTATATTTTATTAAAAATCAAAATTAATTCATTTTTCCAAATTTAAGCAAAATTTTGATCCCGTTCGATACACATCAGTCTGGAACAGCACCTGGCGCGCGTCCCGGCGACCGTGACCTGAAAACAAACAAGATAATTAGCAGTTTTGTTGTAAAATTGACCGAAAAAACAGTTTTTTGACAATATTTTCGAAATTTCCCCCACCACCTACCCCTAATTTTTGCACAGTTTTGTAGCCCGTTTCGCCCCGAATCCGCAGGTACCCCGCTTGTGGGGATAGCTTGCAGGAAACCTCAAAAAATTGACCAACATCATATCTGACTACGTACCGAGTTTACCTTATAGGTGACACACTTAGTACAACGCGGTTAATTTTTACAGCAAACATAGCATTTTGACGCGGTTTTCAACCCCTATATTGTTTTATATTGTTATATTCGTCTCCCGAGCACACATCCGCGTACCTGGACACCAAAAATTTTCCATTTTCACGAAAATTTAATTTTCATCATATTTATATTTTATTAAAAATCAAAATTAATTCATTTTTCCAAATTTAAGCAAAATTTTGATCCCGTTCGATACACATCAGTCTGGAACAGCACCTGGCGCGCGTCCCGGCGACCGTGACCTGAAAACAAACAAGATAATTAGCAGTTTTGTTGTAAAATTGACCGAAAAAACAGTTTTTTGACAATATTTTCGAAATTTCCCCCACCACCTACCCCTAATTTTTGCACAGTTTTGTAGCCCGTTTCGCCCCGAATCCGCAGGTACCCCGCTTGTGGGGATAGCTTGCAGGAAACCTCAAAAAATTGACCAACATCATATCTGACTACGTACCGAGTTTACCTTATAGGTGACACACTTAGTACAACGCGGTTAATTTTTACAGCAAACATAGCATTTTGACGCGGTTTTCAACCCCTATATTGTTTTATATTGTTATATTCGTCTCCCGAGCACACATCCGCGTACCTGGACACCAAAAATTTTCCATTTTCACGAAAATTTAATTTTCATCATATTTATATTTTATTAAAAATCAAAATTAATTCATTTTTCCAAATTTAAGCAAAATTTTGATCCCGTTCGATACACATCAGTCTGGAACAGCACCTGGCGCGCGTCCCGGCGACCGTGACCTGAAAACAAACAAGATAATTAGCAGTTTTGTTGTAAAATTGACCGAAAAAACAGTTTTTTGACAATATTTTCGAAATTTCCCCCACCACCTACCCCTAATTTTTGCACAGTTTTGTAGCCCGTTTCGCCCCGAATCCGCAGGTACCCCGCTTGTGGGGATAGCTTGCAGGAAACCTCAAAAAATTGACCAACATCATATCTGACTACGTACCGAGTTTACCTTATAGGTGACACACTTAGTACAACGCGGTTAATTTTTACAGCAAACATAGCATTTTGACGCGGTTTTCAACCCCTATATTGTTTTATATTGTTATATTCGTCTCCCGAGCACACATCCGCGTACCTGGACACCAAAAATTTTCCATTTTCACGAAAATTTAATTTTCATCATATTTATATTTTATTAAAAATCAAAATTAATTCATTTTTCCAAATTTAAGCAAAATTTTGATCCCGTTCGATACACATCAGTCTGGAACAGCACCTGGCGCGCGTCCCGGCGACCGTGACCTGAAAACAAACAAGATAATTAGCAGTTTTGTTGTAAAATTGACCGAAAAAACAGTTTTTTGACAATATTTTCGAAATTTCCCCCACCACCTACCCCTAATTTTTGCACAGTTTTGTAGCCCGTTTCGCCCCGAATCCGCAGGTACCCCGCTTGTGGGGATAGCTTGCAGGAAACCTCAAAAAATTGACCAACATCATATCTGACTACGTACCGAGTTTACCTTATAGGTGACACACTTAGTACAACGCGGTTAATTTTTACAGCAAACATAGCATTTTGACGCGGTTTTCAACCCCTATATTGTTTTATATTGTTATATTCGTCTCCCGAGCACACATCCGCGTACCTGGACACCAAAAATTTTCCATTTTCACGAAAATTTAATTTTCATCATATTTATATTTTATTAAAAATCAAAATTAATTCATTTTTCCAAATTTAAGCAAAATTTTGATCCCGTTCGATACACATCAGTCTGGAACAGCACCTGGCGCGCGTCCCGGCGACCGTGACCTGAAAACAAACAAGATAATTAGCAGTTTTGTTGTAAAATTGACCGAAAAAACAGTTTTTTGACAATATTTTCGAAATTTCCCCCACCACCTACCCCTAATTTTTGCACAGTTTTGTAGCCCGTTTCGCCCCGAATCCGCAGGTACCCCGCTTGTGGGGATAGCTTGCAGGAAACCTCAAAAAATTGACCAACATCATATCTGACTACGTACCGAGTTTACCTTATAGGTGACACACTTAGTACAACGCGGTTAATTTTTACAGCAAACATAGCATTTTGACGCGGTTTTCAACCCCTATATTGTTTTATATTGTTATATTCGTCTCCCGAGCACACATCCGCGTACCTGGACACCAAAAATTTTCCATTTTCACGAAAATTTAATTTTCATCATATTTATATTTTATTAAAAATCAAAATTAATTCATTTTTCCAAATTTAAGCAAAATTTTGATCCCGTTCGATACACATCAGTCTGGAACAGCACCTGGCGCGCGTCCCGGCGACCGTGACCTGAAAACAAACAAGATAATTAGCAGTTTTGTTGTAAAATTGACCGAAAAAACAGTTTTTTGACAATATTTTCGAAATTTCCCCCACCACCTACCCCTAATTTTTGCACAGTTTTGTAGCCCGTTTCGCCCCGAATCCGCAGGTACCCCGCTTGTGGGGATAGCTTGCAGGAAACCTCAAAAAATTGACCAACATCATATCTGACTACGTACCGAGTTTACCTTATAGGTGACACACTTAGTACAACGCGGTTAATTTTTACAGCAAACATAGCATTTTGACGCGGTTTTCAACCCCTATATTGTTTTATATTGTTATATTCGTCTCCCGAGCACACATCCGCGTACCTGGACACCAAAAATTTTCCATTTTCACGAAAATTTAATTTTCATCATATTTATATTTTATTAAAAATCAAAATTAATTCATTTTTCCAAATTTAAGCAAAATTTTGATCCCGTTCGATACACATCAGTCTGGAACAGCACCTGGCGCGCGTCCCGGCGACCGTGACCTGAAAACAAACAAGATAATTAGCAGTTTTGTTGTAAAATTGACCGAAAAAACAGTTTTTTGACAATATTTTCGAAATTTCCCCCACCACCTACCCCTAATTTTTGCACAGTTTTGTAGCCCGTTTCGCCCCGAATCCGCAGGTACCCCGCTTGTGGGGATAGCTTGCAGGAAACCTCAAAAAATTGACCAACATCATATCTGACTACGTACCGAGTTTACCTTATAGGTGACACACTTAGTACAACGCGGTTAATTTTTACAGCAAACATAGCATTTTGACGCGGTTTTCAACCCCTATATTGTTTTATATTGTTATATTCGTCTCCCGAGCACACATCCGCGTACCTGGACACCAAAAATTTTCCATTTTCACGAAAATTTAATTTTCATCATATTTATATTTTATTAAAAATCAAAATTAATTCATTTTTCCAAATTTAAGCAAAATTTTGATCCCGTTCGATACACATCAGTCTGGAACAGCACCTGGCGCGCGTCCCGGCGACCGTGACCTGAAAACAAACAAGATAATTAGCAGTTTTGTTGTAAAATTGACCGAAAAAACAGTTTTTTGACAATATTTTCGAAATTTCCCCCACCACCTACCCCTAATTTTTGCACAGTTTTGTAGCCCGTTTCGCCCCGAATCCGCAGGTACCCCGCTTGTGGGGATAGCTTGCAGGAAACCTCAAAAAATTGACCAACATCATATCTGACTACGTACCGAGTTTACCTTATAGGTGACACACTTAGTACAACGCGGTTAATTTTTACAGCAAACATAGCATTTTGACGCGGTTTTCAACCCCTATATTGTTTTATATTGTTATATTCGTCTCCCGAGCACACATCCGCGTACCTGGACACCAAAAATTTTCCATTTTCACGAAAATTTAATTTTCATCATATTTATATTTTATTAAAAATCAAAATTAATTCATTTTTCCAAATTTAAGCAAAATTTTGATCCCGTTCGATACACATCAGTCTGGAACAGCACCTGGCGCGCGTCCCGGCGACCGTGACCTGAAAACAAACAAGATAATTAGCAGTTTTGTTGTAAAATTGACCGAAAAAACAGTTTTTTGACAATATTTTCGAAATTTCCCCCACCACCTACCCCTAATTTTTGCACAGTTTTGTAGCCCGTTTCGCCCCGAATCCGCAGGTACCCCGCTTGTGGGGATAGCTTGCAGGAAACCTCAAAAAATTGACCAACATCATATCTGACTACGTACCGAGTTTACCTTATAGGTGACACACTTAGTACAACGCGGTTAATTTTTACAGCAAACATAGCATTTTGACGCGGTTTTCAACCCCTATATTGTTTTATATTGTTATATTCGTCTCCCGAGCACACATCCGCGTACCTGGACACCAAAAATTTTCCATTTTCACGAAAATTTAATTTTCATCATATTTATATTTTATTAAAAATCAAAATTAATTCATTTTTCCAAATTTAAGCAAAATTTTGATCCCGTTCGATACACATCAGTCTGGAACAGCACCTGGCGCGCGTCCCGGCGACCGTGACCTGAAAACAAACAAGATAATTAGCAGTTTTGTTGTAAAATTGACCGAAAAAACAGTTTTTTGACAATATTTTCGAAATTTCCCCCACCACCTACCCCTAATTTTTGCACAGTTTTGTAGCCCGTTTCGCCCCGAATCCGCAGGTACCCCGCTTGTGGGGATAGCTTGCAGGAAACCTCAAAAAATTGACCAACATCATATCTGACTACGTACCGAGTTTACCTTATAGGTGACACACTTAGTACAACGCGGTTAATTTTTACAGCAAACATAGCATTTTGACGCGGTTTTCAACCCCTATATTGTTTTATATTGTTATATTCGTCTCCCGAGCACACATCCGCGTACCTGGACACCAAAAATTTTCCATTTTCACGAAAATTTAATTTTCATCATATTTATATTTTATTAAAAATCAAAATTAATTCATTTTTCCAAATTTAAGCAAAATTTTGATCCCGTTCGATACACATCAGTCTGGAACAGCACCTGGCGCGCGTCCCGGCGACCGTGACCTGAAAACAAACAAGATAATTAGCAGTTTTGTTGTAAAATTGACCGAAAAAACAGTTTTTTGACAATATTTTCGAAATTTCCCCCACCACCTACCCCTAATTTTTGCACAGTTTTGTAGCCCGTTTCGCCCCGAATCCGCAGGTACCCCGCTTGTGGGGATAGCTTGCAGGAAACCTCAAAAAATTGACCAACATCATATCTGACTACGTACCGAGTTTACCTTATAGGTGACACACTTAGTACAACGCGGTTAATTTTTACAGCAAACATAGCATTTTGACGCGGTTTTCAACCCCTATATTGTTTTATATTGTTATATTCGTCTCCCGAGCACACATCCGCGTACCTGGACACCAAAAATTTTCCATTTTCACGAAAATTTAATTTTCATCATATTTATATTTTATTAAAAATCAAAATTAATTCATTTTTCCAAATTTAAGCAAAATTTTGATCCCGTTCGATACACATCAGTCTGGAACAGCACCTGGCGCGCGTCCCGGCGACCGTGACCTGAAAACAAACAAGATAATTAGCAGTTTTGTTGTAAAATTGACCGAAAAAACAGTTTTTTGACAATATTTTCGAAATTTCCCCCACCACCTACCCCTAATTTTTGCACAGTTTTGTAGCCCGTTTCGCCCCGAATCCGCAGGTACCCCGCTTGTGGGGATAGCTTGCAGGAAACCTCAAAAAATTGACCAACATCATATCTGACTACGTACCGAGTTTACCTTATAGGTGACACACTTAGTACAACGCGGTTAATTTTTACAGCAAACATAGCATTTTGACGCGGTTTTCAACCCCTATATTGTTTTATATTGTTATATTCGTCTCCCGAGCACACATCCGCGTACCTGGACACCAAAAATTTTCCATTTTCACGAAAATTTAATTTTCATCATATTTATATTTTATTAAAAATCAAAATTAATTCATTTTTCCAAATTTAAGCAAAATTTTGATCCCGTTCGATACACATCAGTCTGGAACAGCACCTGGCGCGCGTCCCGGCGACCGTGACCTGAAAACAAACAAGATAATTAGCAGTTTTGTTGTAAAATTGACCGAAAAAACAGTTTTTTGACAATATTTTCGAAATTTCCCCCACCACCTACCCCTAATTTTTGCACAGTTTTGTAGCCCGTTTCGCCCCGAATCCGCAGGTACCCCGCTTGTGGGGATACCTTGCAGGAAACCTCAAAAAATTGACCAACATCATATCTGACTACGTACCGAGTTTACCTTATAGGTGACACACTTAGTACAACGCGGTTAATTTTTACAGCAAACATAGCATTTTGACGCGGTTTTCAACCCCTATATTGTTTTATATTGTTATATTCGTCTCCCGAGCACACATCCGCGTACCTGGACACCAAAAATTTTCCATTTTCACGAAAATTTAATTTTCATCATATTTATATTTTATTAAAAATCAAAATTAATTCATTTTTCCAAATTTAAGCAAAATTTTGATCCCGTTCGATACACATCAGTCTGGAACAGCACCTGGCGCGCGTCCCGGCGACCGTGACCTGAAAACAAACAAGATAATTAGCAGTTTTGTTGTAAAATTGACCGAAAAAACAGTTTTTTGACAATATTTTCGAAATTTCCCCCACCACCTACCCCTAATTTTTGCACAGTTTTGTAGCCCGTTTCGCCCCGAATCCGCAGGTACCCCGCTTGTGGGGATAGCTTGCAGGAAACCTCAAAAAATTGACCAACATCATATCTGACTACGTACCGAGTTTACCTTATAGGTGACACACTTAGTACAACGCGGTTAATTTTTACAGCAAACATAGCATTTTGACGCGGTTTTCAACCCCTATATTGTTTTATATTGTTATATTCGTCTCCCGAGCACACATCCGCGTACCTGGACACCAAAAATTTTCCATTTTCACGAAAATTTAATTTTCATCATATTTATATTTTATTAAAAATCAAAATTAATTCATTTTTCCAAATTTAAGCAAAATTTTGATCCCGTTCGATACACATCAGTCTGGAACAGCACCTGGCGCGCGTCCCGGCGACCGTGACCTGAAAACAAACAAGATAATTAGCAGTTTTGTTGTAAAATTGACCGAAAAAACAGTTTTTTGACAATATTTTCGAAATTTCCCCCACCACCTACCCCTAATTTTTGCACAGTTTTGTAGCCCGTTTCGCCCCGAATCCGCAGGTACCCCGCTTGTGGGGATACCTTGCAGGAAACCTCAAAAAATTGACCAACATCATATCTGACTACGTACCGAGTTTACCTTATAGGTGACACACTTAGTACAACGCGGTTAATTTTTACAGCAAACATAGCATTTTGACGCGGTTTTCAACCCCTATATTGTTTTATATTGTTATATTCGTCTCCCGAGCACACATCCGCGTACCTGGACACCAAAAATTTTCCATTTTCACGAAAATTTAATTTTCATCATATTTATATTTTATTAAAAATCAAAATTAATTCATTTTTCCAAATTTAAGCAAAATTTTGATCCCGTTCGATACACATCAGTCTGGAACAGCACCTGGCGCGCGTCCCGGCGACCGTGACCTGAAAACAAACAAGATAATTAGCAGTTTTGTTGTAAAATTGACCGAAAAAACAGTTTTTTGACAATATTTTCGAAATTTCCCCCACCACCTACCCCTAATTTTTGCACAGTTTTGTAGCCCGTTTCGCCCCGAATCCGCAGGTACCCCGCTTGTGGGGATAGCTTGCAGGAAACCTCAAAAAATTGACCAACATCATATCTGACTACGTACCGAGTTTACCTTATAGGTGACACACTTAGTACAACGCGGTTAATTTTTACAGCAAACATAGCATTTTGACGCGGTTTTCAACCCCTATATTGTTTTATATTGTTATATTCGTCTCCCGAGCACACATCCGCGTACCTGGACACCAAAAATTTTCCATTTTCACGAAAATTTAATTTTCATCATATTTATATTTTATTAAAAATCAAAATTAATTCATTTTTCCAAATTTAAGCAAAATTTTGATCCCGTTCGATACACATCAGTCTGGAACAGCACCTGGCGCGCGTCCCGGCGACCGTGACCTGAAAACAAACAAGATAATTAGCAGTTTTGTTGTAAAATTGACCGAAAAAACAGTTTTTTGACAATATTTTCGAAATTTCCCCCACCACCTACCCCTAATTTTTGCACAGTTTTGTAGCCCGTTTCGCCCCGAATCCGCAGGTACCCCGCTTGTGGGGATAGCTTGCAGGAAACCTCAAAAAATTGACCAACATCATATCTGACTACGTACCGAGTTTACCTTATAGGTGACACACTTAGTACAACGCGGTTAATTTTTACAGCAAACATAGCATTTTGACGCGGTTTTCAACCCCTATATTGTTTTATATTGTTATATTCGTCTCCCGAGCACACATCCGCGTACCTGGACACCAAAAATTTTCCATTTTCACGAAAATTTAATTTTCATCATATTTATATTTTATTAAAAATCAAAATTAATTCATTTTTCCAAATTTAAGCAAAATTTTGATCCCGTTCGATACACATCAGTCTGGAACAGCACCTGGCGCGCGTCCCGGCGACCGTGACCTGAAAACAAACAAGATAATTAGCAGTTTTGTTGTAAAATTGACCGAAAAAACAGTTTTTTGACAATATTTTCGAAATTTCCCCCACCACCTACCCCTAATTTTTGCACAGTTTTGTAGCCCGTTTCGCCCCGAATCCGCAGGTACCCCGCTTGTGGGGATAGCTTGCAGGAAACCTCAAAAAATTGACCAACATCATATCTGACTACGTACCGAGTTTACCTTATAGGTGACACACTTAGTACAACGCGGTTAATTTTTACAGCAAACATAGCATTTTGACGCGGTTTTCAACCCCTATATTGTTTTATATTGTTATATTCGTCTCCCGAGCACACATCCGCGTACCTGGACACCAAAAATTTTCCATTTTCACGAAAATTTAATTTTCATCATATTTATATTTTATTAAAAATCAAAATTAATTCATTTTTCCAAATTTAAGCAAAATTTTGATCCCGTTCGATACACATCAGTCTGGAACAGCACCTGGCGCGCGTCCCGGCGACCGTGACCTGAAAACAAACAAGATAATTAGCAGTTTTGTTGTAAAATTGACCGAAAAAACAGTTTTTTGACAATATTTTCGAAATTTCCCCCACCACCTACCCCTAATTTTTGCACAGTTTTGTAGCCCGTTTCGCCCCGAATCCGCAGGTACCCCGCTTGTGGGGATAGCTTGCAGGAAACCTCAAAAAATTGACCAACATCATATCTGACTACGTACCGAGTTTACCTTATAGGTGACACACTTAGTACAACGCGGTTAATTTTTACAGCAAACATAGCATTTTGACGCGGTTTTCAACCCCTATATTGTTTTATATTGTTATATTCGTCTCCCGAGCACACATCCGCGTACCTGGACACCAAAAATTTTCCATTTTCACGAAAATTTAATTTTCATCATATTTATATTTTATTAAAAATCAAAATTAATTCATTTTTCCAAATTTAAGCAAAATTTTGATCCCGTTCGATACACATCAGTCTGGAACAGCACCTGGCGCGCGTCCCGGCGACCGTGACCTGAAAACAAACAAGATAATTAGCAGTTTTGTTGTAAAATTGACCGAAAAAACAGTTTTTTGACAATATTTTCGAAATTTCCCCCACCACCTACCCCTAATTTTTGCACAGTTTTGTAGCCCGTTTCGCCCCGAATCCGCAGGTACCCCGCTTGTGGGGATAGCTTGCAGGAAACCTCAAAAAATTGACCAACATCATATCTGACTACGTACCGAGTTTACCTTATAGGTGACACACTTAGTACAACGCGGTTAATTTTTACAGCAAACATAGCATTTTGACGCGGTTTTCAACCCCTATATTGTTTTATATTGTTATATTCGTCTCCCGAGCACACATCCGCGTACCTGGACACCAAAAATTTTCCATTTTCACGAAAATTTAATTTTCATCATATTTATATTTTATTAAAAATCAAAATTAATTCATTTTTCCAAATTTAAGCAAAATTTTGATCCCGTTCGATACACATCAGTCTGGAACAGCACCTGGCGCGCGTCCCGGCGACCGTGACCTGAAAACAAACAAGATAATTAGCAGTTTTGTTGTAAAATTGACCGAAAAAACAGTTTTTTGACAATATTTTCGAAATTTCCCCCACCACCTACCCCTAATTTTTGCACAGTTTTGTAGCCCGTTTCGCCCCGAATCCGCAGGTACCCCGCTTGTGGGGATAGCTTGCAGGAAACCTCAAAAAATTGACCAACATCATATCTGACTACGTACCGAGTTTACCTTATAGGTGACACACTTAGTACAACGCGGTTAATTTTTACAGCAAACATAGCATTTTGACGCGGTTTTCAACCCCTATATTGTTTTATATTGTTATATTCGTCTCCCGAGCACACATCCGCGTACCTGGACACCAAAAATTTTCCATTTTCACGAAAATTTAATTTTCATCATATTTATATTTTATTAAAAATCAAAATTAATTCATTTTTCCAAATTTAAGCAAAATTTTGATCCCGTTCGATACACATCAGTCTGGAACAGCACCTGGCGCGCGTCCCGGCGACCGTGACCTGAAAACAAACAAGATAATTAGCAGTTTTGTTGTAAAATTGACCGAAAAAACAGTTTTTTGACAATATTTTCGAAATTTCCCCCACCACCTACCCCTAATTTTTGCACAGTTTTGTAGCCCGTTTCGCCCCGAATCCGCAGGTACCCCGCTTGTGGGGATAGCTTGCAGGAAACCTCAAAAAATTGACCAACATCATATCTGACTACGTACCGAGTTTACCTTATAGGTGACACACTTAGTACAACGCGGTTAATTTTTACAGCAAACATAGCATTTTGACGCGGTTTTCAACCCCTATATTGTTTTATATTGTTATATTCGTCTCCCGAGCACACATCCGCGTACCTGGACACCAAAAATTTTCCATTTTCACGAAAATTTAATTTTCATCATATTTATATTTTATTAAAAATCAAAATTAATTCATTTTTCCAAATTTAAGCAAAATTTTGATCCCGTTCGATACACATCAGTCTGGAACAGCACCTGGCGCGCGTCCCGGCGACCGTGACCTGAAAACAAACAAGATAATTAGCAGTTTTGTTGTAAAATTGACCGAAAAAACAGTTTTTTGACAATATTTTCGAAATTTCCCCCACCACCTACCCCTAATTTTTGCACAGTTTTGTAGCCCGTTTCGCCCCGAATCCGCAGGTACCCCGCTTGTGGGGATAGCTTGCAGGAAACCTCAAAAAATTGACCAACATCATATCTGACTACGTACCGAGTTTACCTTATAGGTGACACACTTAGTACAACGCGGTTAATTTTTACAGCAAACATAGCATTTTGACGCGGTTTTCAACCCCTATATTGTTTTATATTGTTATATTCGTCTCCCGAGCACACATCCGCGTACCTGGACACCAAAAATTTTCCATTTTCACGAAAATTTAATTTTCATCATATTTATATTTTATTAAAAATCAAAATTAATTCATTTTTCCAAATTTAAGCAAAATTTTGATCCCGTTCGATACACATCAGTCTGGAACAGCACCTGGCGCGCGTCCCGGCGACCGTGACCTGAAAACAAACAAGATAATTAGCAGTTTTGTTGTAAAATTGACCGAAAAAACAGTTTTTTGACAATATTTTCGAAATTTCCCCCACCACCTACCCCTAATTTTTGCACAGTTTTGTAGCCCGTTTCGCCCCGAATCCGCAGGTACCCCGCTTGTGGGGATAGCTTGCAGGAAACCTCAAAAAATTGACCAACATCATATCTGACTACGTACCGAGTTTACCTTATAGGTGACACACTTAGTACAACGCGGTTAATTTTTACAGCAAACATAGCATTTTGACGCGGTTTTCAACCCCTATATTGTTTTATATTGTTATATTCGTCTCCCGAGCACACATCCGCGTACCTGGACACCAAAAATTTTCCATTTTCACGAAAATTTAATTTTCATCATATTTATATTTTATTAAAAATCAAAATTAATTCATTTTTCCAAATTTAAGCAAAATTTTGATCCCGTTCGATACACATCAGTCTGGAACAGCACCTGGCGCGCGTCCCGGCGACCGTGACCTGAAAACAAACAAGATAATTAGCAGTTTTGTTGTAAAATTGACCGAAAAAACAGTTTTTTGACAATATTTTCGAAATTTCCCCCACCACCTACCCCTAATTTTTGCACAGTTTTGTAGCCCGTTTCGCCCCGAATCCGCAGGTACCCCGCTTGTGGGGATAGCTTGCAGGAAACCTCAAAAAATTGACCAACATCATATCTGACTACGTACCGAGTTTACCTTATAGGTGACACACTTAGTACAACGCGGTTAATTTTTACAGCAAACATAGCATTTTGACGCGGTTTTCAACCCCTATATTGTTTTATATTGTTATATTCGTCTCCCGAGCACACATCCGCGTACCTGGACACCAAAAATTTTCCATTTTCACGAAAATTTAATTTTCATCATATTTATATTTTATTAAAAATCAAAATTAATTCATTTTTCCAAATTTAAGCAAAATTTTGATCCCGTTCGATACACATCAGTCTGGAACAGCACCTGGCGCGCGTCCCGGCGACCGTGACCTGAAAACAAACAAGATAATTAGCAGTTTTGTTGTAAAATTGACCGAAAAAACAGTTTTTTGACAATATTTTCGAAATTTCCCCCACCACCTACCCCTAATTTTTGCACAGTTTTGTAGCCCGTTTCGCCCCGAATCCGCAGGTACCCCGCTTGTGGGGATAGCTTGCAGGAAACCTCAAAAAATTGACCAACATCATATCTGACTACGTACCGAGTTTACCTTATAGGTGACACACTTAGTACAACGCGGTTAATTTTTACAGCAAACATAGCATTTTGACGCGGTTTTCAACCCCTATATTGTTTTATATTGTTATATTCGTCTCCCGAGCACACATCCGCGTACCTGGACACCAAAAATTTTCCATTTTCACGAAAATTTAATTTTCATCATATTTATATTTTATTAAAAATCAAAATTAATTCATTTTTCCAAATTTAAGCAAAATTTTGATCCCGTTCGATACACATCAGTCTGGAACAGCACCTGGCGCGCGTCCCGGCGACCGTGACCTGAAAACAAACAAGATAATTAGCAGTTTTGTTGTAAAATTGACCGAAAAAACAGTTTTTTGACAATATTTTCGAAATTTCCCCCACCACCTACCCCTAATTTTTGCACAGTTTTGTAGCCCGTTTCGCCCCGAATCCGCAGGTACCCCGCTTGTGGGGATAGCTTGCAGGAAACCTCAAAAAATTGACCAACATCATATCTGACTACGTACCGAGTTTACCTTATAGGTGACACACTTAGTACAACGCGGTTAATTTTTACAGCAAACATAGCATTTTGACGCGGTTTTCAACCCCTATATTGTTTTATATTGTTATATTCGTCTCCCGAGCACACATCCGCGTACCTGGACACCAAAAATTTTCCATTTTCACGAAAATTTAATTTTCATCATATTTATATTTTATTAAAAATCAAAATTAATTCATTTTTCCAAATTTAAGCAAAATTTTGATCCCGTTCGATACACATCAGTCTGGAACAGCACCTGGCGCGCGTCCCGGCGACCGTGACCTGAAAACAAACAAGATAATTAGCAGTTTTGTTGTAAAATTGACCGAAAAAACAGTTTTTTGACAATATTTTCGAAATTTCCCCCACCACCTACCCCTAATTTTTGCACAGTTTTGTAGCCCGTTTCGCCCCGAATCCGCAGGTACCCCGCTTGTGGGGATAGCTTGCAGGAAACCTCAAAAAATTGACCAACATCATATCTGACTACGTACCGAGTTTACCTTATAGGTGACACACTTAGTACAACGCGGTTAATTTTTACAGCAAACATAGCATTTTGACGCGGTTTTCAACCCCTATATTGTTTTATATTGTTATATTCGTCTCCCGAGCACACATCCGCGTACCTGGACACCAAAAATTTTCCATTTTCACGAAAATTTAATTTTCATCATATTTATATTTTATTAAAAATCAAAATTAATTCATTTTTCCAAATTTAAGCAAAATTTTGATCCCGTTCGATACACATCAGTCTGGAACAGCACCTGGCGCGCGTCCCGGCGACCGTGACCTGAAAACAAACAAGATAATTAGCAGTTTTGTTGTAAAATTGACCGAAAAAACAGTTTTTTGACAATATTTTCGAAATTTCCCCCACCACCTACCCCTAATTTTTGCACAGTTTTGTAGCCCGTTTCGCCCCGAATCCGCAGGTACCCCGCTTGTGGGGATAGCTTGCAGGAAACCTCAAAAAATTGACCAACATCATATCTGACTACGTACCGAGTTTACCTTATAGGTGACACACTTAGTACAACGCGGTTAATTTTTACAGCAAACATAGCATTTTGACGCGGTTTTCAACCCCTATATTGTTTTATATTGTTATATTCGTCTCCCGAGCACACATCCGCGTACCTGGACACCAAAAATTTTCCATTTTCACGAAAATTTAATTTTCATCATATTTATATTTTATTAAAAATCAAAATTAATTCATTTTTCCAAATTTAAGCAAAATTTTGATCCCGTTCGATACACATCAGTCTGGAACAGCACCTGGCGCGCGTCCCGGCGACCGTGACCTGAAAACAAACAAGATAATTAGCAGTTTTGTTGTAAAATTGACCGAAAAAACAGTTTTTTGACAATATTTTCGAAATTTCCCCCACCACCTACCCCTAATTTTTGCACAGTTTTGTAGCCCGTTTCGCCCCGAATCCGCAGGTACCCCGCTTGTGGGGATAGCTTGCAGGAAACCTCAAAAAATTGACCAACATCATATCTGACTACGTACCGAGTTTACCTTATAGGTGACACACTTAGTACAACGCGGTTAATTTTTACAGCAAACATAGCATTTTGACGCGGTTTTCAACCCCTATATTGTTTTATATTGTTATATTCGTCTCCCGAGCACACATCCGCGTACCTGGACACCAAAAATTTTCCATTTTCACGAAAATTTAATTTTCATCATATTTATATTTTATTAAAAATCAAAATTAATTCATTTTTCCAAATTTAAGCAAAATTTTGATCCCGTTCGATACACATCAGTCTGGAACAGCACCTGGCGCGCGTCCCGGCGACCGTGACCTGAAAACAAACAAGATAATTAGCAGTTTTGTTGTAAAATTGACCGAAAAAACAGTTTTTTGACAATATTTTCGAAATTTCCCCCACCACCTACCCCTAATTTTTGCACAGTTTTGTAGCCCGTTTCGCCCCGAATCCGCAGGTACCCCGCTTGTGGGGATAGCTTGCAGGAAACCTCAAAAAATTGACCAACATCATATCTGACTACGTACCGAGTTTACCTTATAGGTGACACACTTAGTACAACGCGGTTAATTTTTACAGCAAACATAGCATTTTGACGCGGTTTTCAACCCCTATATTGTTTTATATTGTTATATTCGTCTCCCGAGCACACATCCGCGTACCTGGACACCAAAAATTTTCCATTTTCACGAAAATTTAATTTTCATCATATTTATATTTTATTAAAAATCAAAATTAATTCATTTTTCCAAATTTAAGCAAAATTTTGATCCCGTTCGATACACATCAGTCTGGAACAGCACCTGGCGCGCGTCCCGGCGACCGTGACCTGAAAACAAACAAGATAATTAGCAGTTTTGTTGTAAAATTGACCGAAAAAACAGTTTTTTGACAATATTTTCGAAATTTCCCCCACCACCTACCCCTAATTTTTGCACAGTTTTGTAGCCCGTTTCGCCCCGAATCCGCAGGTACCCCGCTTGTGGGGATAGCTTGCAGGAAACCTCAAAAAATTGACCAACATCATATCTGACTACGTACCGAGTTTACCTTATAGGTGACACACTTAGTACAACGCGGTTAATTTTTACAGCAAACATAGCATTTTGACGCGGTTTTCAACCCCTATATTGTTTTATATTGTTATATTCGTCTCCCGAGCACACATCCGCGTACCTGGACACCAAAAATTTTCCATTTTCACGAAAATTTAATTTTCATCATATTTATATTTTATTAAAAATCAAAATTAATTCATTTTTCCAAATTTAAGCAAAATTTTGATCCCGTTCGATACACATCAGTCTGGAACAGCACCTGGCGCGCGTCCCGGCGACCGTGACCTGAAAACAAACAAGATAATTAGCAGTTTTGTTGTAAAATTGACCGAAAAAACAGTTTTTTGACAATATTTTCGAAATTTCCCCCACCACCTACCCCTAATTTTTGCACAGTTTTGTAGCCCGTTTCGCCCCGAATCCGCAGGTACCCCGCTTGTGGGGATAGCTTGCAGGAAACCTCAAAAAATTGACCAACATCATATCTGACTACGTACCGAGTTTACCTTATAGGTGACACACTTAGTACAACGCGGTTAATTTTTACAGCAAACATAGCATTTTGACGCGGTTTTCAACCCCTATATTGTTTTATATTGTTATATTCGTCTCCCGAGCACACATCCGCGTACCTGGACACCAAAAATTTTCCATTTTCACGAAAATTTAATTTTCATCATATTTATATTTTATTAAAAATCAAAATTAATTCATTTTTCCAAATTTAAGCAAAATTTTGATCCCGTTCGATACACATCAGTCTGGAACAGCACCTGGCGCGCGTCCCGGCGACCGTGACCTGAAAACAAACAAGATAATTAGCAGTTTTGTTGTAAAATTGACCGAAAAAACAGTTTTTTGACAATATTTTCGAAATTTCCCCCACCACCTACCCCTAATTTTTGCACAGTTTTGTAGCCCGTTTCGCCCCGAATCCGCAGGTACCCCGCTTGTGGGGATAGCTTGCAGGAAACCTCAAAAAATTGACCAACATCATATCTGACTACGTACCGAGTTTACCTTATAGGTGACACACTTAGTACAACGCGGTTAATTTTTACAGCAAACATAGCATTTTGACGCGGTTTTCAACCCCTATATTGTTTTATATTGTTATATTCGTCTCCCGAGCACACATCCGCGTACCTGGACACCAAAAATTTTCCATTTTCACGAAAATTTAATTTTCATCATATTTATATTTTATTAAAAATCAAAATTAATTCATTTTTCCAAATTTAAGCAAAATTTTGATCCCGTTCGATACACATCAGTCTGGAACAGCACCTGGCGCGCGTCCCGGCGACCGTGACCTGAAAACAAACAAGATAATTAGCAGTTTTGTTGTAAAATTGACCGAAAAAACAGTTTTTTGACAATATTTTCGAAATTTCCCCCACCACCTACCCCTAATTTTTGCACAGTTTTGTAGCCCGTTTCGCCCCGAATCCGCAGGTACCCCGCTTGTGGGGATACCTTGCAGGAAACCTCAAAAAATTGACCAACATCATATCTGACTACGTACCGAGTTTACCTTATAGGTGACACACTTAGTACAACGCGGTTAATTTTTACAGCAAACATAGCATTTTGACGCGGTTTTCAACCCCTATATTGTTTTATATTGTTATATTCGTCTCCCGAGCACACATCCGCGTACCTGGACACCAAAAATTTTCCATTTTCACGAAAATTTAATTTTCATCATATTTATATTTTATTAAAAATCAAAATTAATTCATTTTTCCAAATTTAAGCAAAATTTTGATCCCGTTCGATACACATCAGTCTGGAACAGCACCTGGCGCGCGTCCCGGCGACCGTGACCTGAAAACAAACAAGATAATTAGCAGTTTTGTTGTAAAATTGACCGAAAAAACAGTTTTTTGACAATATTTTCGAAATTTCCCCCACCACCTACCCCTAATTTTTGCACAGTTTTGTAGCCCGTTTCGCCCCGAATCCGCAGGTACCCCGCTTGTGGGGATAGCTTGCAGGAAACCTCAAAAAATTGACCAACATCATATCTGACTACGTACCGAGTTTACCTTATAGGTGACACACTTAGTACAACGCGGTTAATTTTTACAGCAAACATAGCATTTTGACGCGGTTTTCAACCCCTATATTGTTTTATATTGTTATATTCGTCTCCCGAGCACACATCCGCGTACCTGGACACCAAAAATTTTCCATTTTCACGAAAATTTAATTTTCATCATATTTATATTTTATTAAAAATCAAAATTAATTCATTTTTCCAAATTTAAGCAAAATTTTGATCCCGTTCGATACACATCAGTCTGGAACAGCACCTGGCGCGCGTCCCGGCGACCGTGACCTGAAAACAAACAAGATAATTAGCAGTTTTGTTGTAAAATTGACCGAAAAAACAGTTTTTTGACAATATTTTCGAAATTTCCCCCACCACCTACCCCTAATTTTTGCACAGTTTTGTAGCCCGTTTCGCCCCGAATCCGCAGGTACCCCGCTTGTGGGGATAGCTTGCAGGAAACCTCAAAAAATTGACCAACATCATATCTGACTACGTACCGAGTTTACCTTATAGGTGACACACTTA
>CAXKSV010000022.1:0-19885 GCA_964056405.1 Acronicta alni | reverse complement strand
AACCGTTACGGTTCGAAGTAAAAAATATTTTTGTGTTGGATAGTCTATTCATAGACTATTATTATACGCCTATAACGAGGAAGGACAAAGGCTTTTTAACGTCACGCTATGATCAATAGGAGCCGAGCAAAAAAGAAAACAGGCGGGTGACATCGCGGAGGGCTCATAAAATACCATTACACCTGTATTCCCAGTAGGGATAAGCAAAGGTGTACCAATATAAAATTATAAACCCACAGTGTCCCACACTTTGCCGGTATGTTTTAGATCCCATGAAATAATAACAATAATCATTTATTTCAGACAACAAAATTCAGTCCATATTTTTTATGATAATAGTAAATAATGAAAACAAATAATAAACAAATTAAATCATGTCAGAATCATTCATTTACTACCTGCGCCAAGCTCGATATATGGGTGCATGTAAGGCCTGTGAGTTTTGTATGAAAGGCCCGTCCAACTGGCTGGCAATAACTGAAAGGAGACCGTTGCTGCTGCCCCGCACTCTACTCGCTATTGAGGTGGCCCTCTTGCACATACTGGCATAATAGGGGGTGACCTATTACCATTAATCAGGCACAGTTTGTCATCGGTTTAAAGAAATTTATTTCTTATAAAAACTTTACAGTTCATTTATAATAAATGAACTGTAAAGAAAATAGGTAATTACATACACATAGATTTATGGAATTCCAATTCATTGTAATTTAAATTGATTCTTAACAACAAGTCATGATTAGTAGAATAGTTTTACCATTACATTTATTTTGATTCCTTGGTATGGTATAGGATAAAATATTTAATAAATTCAATATGAATGTTTAATGATTTTAGATAACATGAATCAAAAAAAGCCATGCTACATTTGGGATGAGAAATTAATTGAAGAATGTGATCGGTTGCCAGCAGTTCCAGGAAGGGTACTAGTTTAATCCTATATTTAATCACATTATGTTTCATAATAATTATGGTTTTATACAAACACAATTGACATATTTTTAATATAATTATTTTTAGGCTAGCATGGTCCACAATTTAATAGAGGCTTATCATATCTTGGAGAAAATAACAGTTGTAAGATCATCACCGGGAACATACCAGGATATGAGAGATTTCCACTCTGACCTGTATCTTGATCATTTGAAAGGGTTTACTGAAGTTGACGATGACTACATGACTAGCCTTCAAGATGAGGAGTATGGCATTGGTGAGTGAAAAGGGCAAGCTAGATACAGGTTATTTGATGTGTAAGCTATTCAATATAATGCCATAAAACAGATGAGAGGGTCTAATAAGCTCTGCTATTTCACAATAACTACTAAGGTATCTAATCTTCTTGCAAGTTAAAACTAAATTCTTTAAAATGCAGTCTTTTAAATGTTCCCCCTAACGATTTATAACGACATAAAAAGAATTCTAAAACAGATCCGAGTAATTACCGTCCCATAGCCCTACTACCAACTGCTTCTAAAATTTTTGAAAAGACTATGTGCAACCGTGTTTACCGTTTCTGTGAAAAATACGAGATTTTTGATGAGAGCCAAAACGGATTCCGTAAACAACGTTCAACAACCCTTGCTGTCTATAAATACATACAGGAAACTATGAATATAATAAACAACAAACAATACGCAGTAGGAATACTCCTAGACATGACTAAGGCATACGATAGAGTACAATTTAACATTCTACTAGACAAGCTATATCAAATAGGAATTCGTGGAAAAGCGCACAAATGGTTTGAATCGTACCTTAAAAATAGAGAGCAATATGTAGAAATAGAAAATTATGACCTTAACCTTAAAGAAATCTTACACATTAGAAGTGACAAAAGAAATATAAACGCATCAATACCACAAGGCAGTGTAATCGGATGCTTACTTTTTTTGATTTACATCAACGACCTCCCCAAAATAACAAAGGAACCGTGTGTACTATTCGCGGATGACATATCACTGCTTACCTCATGCAAAAACGTGACTGGATTAAATGAGCGGCTTCAAAACATTTTTAATAAAATTGCAGACTGGATGAAATGCCATAATCTTGAAATCAACTATGGGAAAACTAAATTAATGACTTTTTATCCATACCAAAAGGTTCCCTTACAAATAGACTTTACCACAAACGGTACAAAAATTGAAAACGCCAAAGACTTTACATTATTAGGAATATCTATTGATACGAATCTAAACTGGAAGACACACATAAAAAACATCCGATCAAAAATATCTAGATTCGCCTATGCTCTCCGGGAAATTAAAAAGACCACTGACTTTCAAACAGCGTTAACCACCTACTATGCCTACGCTTATGCTTGGCTTAGTTACGGAATTATCTTGTGGGGTAATAGCACGGACGCACCTTCTCTTTTCATTCTCCAAAAAAAACTAATTCGTATCTTAACCAACATAGACCAAACCGATAGTTGCCAACCCTACTTTAAAAAACACAATATACTTACCTTACCGTGCATCTATATTCTAGAAATATGTAAGTTTGTTAGAAATAATATTACCTTCTTTACCAAACGTGGAGATAGACATACGAAAAGAACCCTAAGACACAAAAACCGATTAATGCTACCTACTTCCAACATGACCCTTCATTCCAATAGCCCGTACGTTATGTCGATAAAAATATATAATAAACTCCCAGAAGTTCTAAAAGAAGAACCTAAAAACAATACATTTATAAGTAAACTAAAAATAATACTCATAAATAAAGCCTATTATAATACAGCGTGAAATTATAGTCGTTTTGGAACCGCAACGTGGTAACTTAGGATAATTAGTAGTACAAATAAAAAATATTAAGTTGACTGTACAGCTAATAATAAAAAAGTTGGCATTTCAAAAAAAAATTTCACTTGTTCGAGTTTGTTCGTAGTAGTGCACGAATATTTCATTCTTAAACCGCCTCAGTCTCAAGCTTGCCATTTATCAATGATGCGGGGCGCGGGCGCGGGCGCGGGGCGCGGCGCGGTACGAGTCAGCTCATCAGCTGGTCACCTACCTACAGCAACGGGAGCGACGGACGGTCGGATGATCCATCCGAGTACCTACTACGCGTGATTTAATAGCTAGTAGCTAGACAAGTACATTTTATTATTAAAATAAATTGCATTACGATGCAGATAGCGACGTAATTTGATGTTAGGTAGGTACCTAGGATCACAGTTCAAATAGGACAAGTATGGCGCCCAGCGAATCAGCTGATACGGGACACGAACGTAATACCTACATTCTTACTAAAAAAATTAGAATAAGACTGTGTGTAGGTAGGTTTTATCGTAGTTCTTATTTAAGAAAAAAAACGTTGCCCAACACTAGGATTTTCTCCTGTGTCATGGGTGCATTTACAAACATAAATTTTCACATACACAAACACGCAAGCCCAGAACATTCACCCACAGATCTTACAAATTTGTTCCGAGCGAGGATCGAACCCGCGACAGGCGCAGCAGTCGCTCGCACAGCCGCTGCGCATCAACATTTTCACGCCAACTACGTAAATTGTACCTACTCCAATTTCTCGTTCATACTTTACACGGGCTTAGGACCGGCAGAAATACTTTATTTGAATTGAACTTATCTTTATTTTACTGTAGGTATCAATAATTAGAAACAGAGAGCCAATGAACTGAGTAGGTACTTCAGGCGTTTGGATTTTTTGAATTTGAGCTATTTACAAAAAAATTAACTTATGTACATAGCTAAGTACTTACCTATTAAAAGTTTATAAATTACACAAAATGGAGTCTGCCGCGTTCAATACACAAACGTGCCCGTTTTATGCTATTGTCTTTTAGCCTATCACTTTTCACTTTATCAAAGGCGTCCACTATCGCACTGCGTAACTCGTTAAGACTTTCATGTTCACGGGTATAAAGGAGTCTTTTTATTTCCGACCACAAGAAAAATCCAGGGGCGTTAAGTCGGGGCTCCGTGGTGGGCAAGCCACGGGACCGCCGCGCGACGTGGCCTATCCATCGATCACGGAACTGATTGTTTGGGTAAGCACGCACAACACTTGCATAACGAGCCGGGCAGCTGACATAGGGCAGTTCTTGCCGGTGCATCATTGTTGTTGATGACGTGAGCTCGACGGAACTTATAGGGATGTTAAGCCATTATTATTTAATATTTTCCATACAAAGCATTGGCTAACATTAAATTCTTGTGCCGCCATTCTCGTGCTTCGCCGCGGAGCCCGCTCGAAGTACCTACTCCAGAATAGCGTCTTCGTTCTCCTGCGAGTCATTTAGGCGCCCTCGACCTTGCGCGTGAGCCGGCACACGGAATTGTCCATGATTGAGAAGGCGCTGGGTTGCAGCCAAGTTGGTAGGGGTTGAAGGTACTTGAGGACTTTCAATCCCTCGTAGCCGCAGCGCCTTTAAATGTTCAGGCCGGGAATACAACCGCTTGGCCTCAGCTTTGGCCTTCCAAATTGTAACTAGTAACAGTGTACAGCTGAACCATTGTCAAGTACCTACTCCGCGTTCGAATATTCATACTGAAGACTCATTTTCGCGTGGCTACGTAAAACGTAAACAATGCAACCTTTACGCGCGCGAGTTGCAGCAGAACTGGCGGGCGGGTGCGCGTCGGTTAACGGGGGTGGGTGCGGCGCGGGCGACGGCGCGGTAGCGCCCGCCGCGCCGGCGCCGCGCAGCCTGTTACTAGGGGTAGGTACATAATACATTACAGCTGTGTGCGTGGATTGTAGGCAGCGGGCGCCGCGCCGCATCCAATGGGCGGATAACGTGTCTAGGCATGTTTTACCGCTTAGTGTTGTGTGTGTAACATTGAATGACATCAATCGTAGTGATCGTAGTACGTAACATTGAGTGGAATTATCATGAGTTCTCATTTTTTGTTCGAATATGACATTACTTTTAATAATCAATAAAATAATGTATTTTTATTTAATTTAAATTATATTTAAATAGGTTCTATTACTGATATAGAGTCTAAAATTTTCGGTTCCAAAACGACTACAAAATCATCGAGGAATATATAGATGATAAAGACTTAAAATAAATAAACACAAACAATAAAATAAATTACGATTAAATAACTAATACAACTATATATTACAATTGTTAAAATAATAATACAGTAAAATATATAATAAAATAATAATACATAGTATAATAAAATAAAATATCTAATTAATAATAATACATAACATATATTAATACATACTATATACTTATAATACCCAATAATAACAATTATACTAATTAACTAATAAAGACATAAAAAATAAATCCTCCTCTCTTCCTAAATTGCTGTGCCCTACAGGGTCCATAATTGATTCTTGTCAATATATTATACCACCTTTGTACATTATGGTTGCAATAAAGAATATGAATATGAAAAAAATATGAATATTTCCTATGAATTTATTTGAGACCAATATTCAGTATTTTTTTATGTAGAATAGTAATTTTTAGATCTTAGAAATAATCCTTGTAAATGTGAAAGTACGGCCGTGTTTCTAAGTTATAAATAAATAGTCAAATCAATACTCTTAACATTGTGACAGTCTCATAAATAGTATTTTAATGTTGAGAGTTTGCTTGTAGGATATGACTGCCCTCCCGTGTCCAACATGTTTGAGCTGGTGTCTTCAATAGCTGGAGGCTCCATTACTGCAGCCAGATGTTTGTTGCTTGGCATTACTGACATTGCCATTAACTGGTTTGGTGGCTGGCACCATGCACACAGGTAGGTATTCTTCTCAAGATTACCCACATTTATATTGCATTATAGAAAAAAATGGGAAATTGCAACTTCAAAGAGGAGGCTAACTTTTTTTTAAATTTGTGCTGAGGTATATATAATGTTTTTCAGGGTTGGTGCGGAAGGATTTTGTTATGTAAATGACATAGTTATAGCTATTGAAAAGTTAAAGAAAAAATTTGCTAAAATATTGTACATAGATTTGGATATACATCATGGTAAATATGTTATTTATTTTATGTCATTCCTATAGGTGTAGTGTTTTTCAAACTGTAGGTCTCAACCCCCAGAGAGGTCGCACTTGCTAGTCAGGTAAAATTAAACTTAAAAGCAAGGGTTGAAGCTACCACATTAGAAGTACAACATTTTCAGGACATAGTCATAGACCTGGGGAGTTACCACATTGTTTTACTTGTAAAGGGATTGCATGTTCAACAACTTTGAAAAACACTGCTATAGAGCTTTTCAACAGAGCTTTTTTCAAGAATTCTCCTTTTGGCTATAACAGATGATTACTTTAATTGTATTTTCCTTTGCTCCTTATGCTATCCAAGTATCCAGGAAGAGTTTCCTGGATGAATGCTAACCACTGTCAGTAAGGAAATGTTCAAACAGGTCATCCATGATCTTATCTGAAAATATTTTTATTTTGCCCCACTCAACAGCAAAAAAAGAGTAAGAAGCTTCTCTTTAATTCTACTCTCTGTTTGTTTAGGTAATGGAGTTCAAGATGCTTTCAAGCTAAATAAATCAGTATTTACTTTATCCTTCCACAAATTCGAGCCTGGTTTCTATCCTGGTTCTGGAAGCATAGATGACATTGGGGACGAAGATGGAATGGGATATCACTGCAACTTCCCCTTCCATGCTGCTTACTCTGATAATACTATGGAGTATTGTTTTGAAAAGTATGTTAAAAATTTCAACCATTCTTTTTACCCTGAACCTCTCTTGCTATATAAGCATCAACTTGAACCAAATCTAGAGCAAACAACCTGTTTGCAGTCACTGCTTGTATCCACATCCTTCTTATCCTCTGCCTTCCGGTTACGGTAATAATATTATCATCAGCAGCAGCATTAGCATGCCAGCCGGGATGACCGATCTCTTGGCTGTTTTGCAAACTGACTGTATTAATAAAATGTGTAGATTATCCTGTATTGCCAAAAAATTTTACTCACGTTTTCAGAGTATTCAACTCGGTTTATGACCATTTCAAGCCTGATGCAATAGTAATGCAATGCGGCGCGGACGCATTGGCGCGCGACCCGAATGGAGGCGCGAATCTCACAACGCGCAGCTATTGTCGATGTGTGCGCCGCGTGCTTGACAAGCGGAAACCCACCTTGTTGTTGGGTGGCGGTAAGTTTTACTACTGTGATTGACTTCAACAATTCTGATATGATTTGACGTCTGCGTCGGACTGTTGATCACGAGGTCATGGGTTCGATTCCCACAGGACACAAATATTTATGTGATGAATATAAGTGTCTGTCTGTGTGTTTCATAACTACTATAAGATTTTTTTACGAAAAAATACGTCTTAGTATTATGTGAATTGGGACTAGATGGTGCTGTGTAAAATGTCCCAAATAATAATTATCATCATTGCAAATAGCAATTTTTACTTTTGGTCAAATATCAATGTTTTCCTCTTATTAGGAATTGACCAAATTTTTTATCTATCTACACTTATACAATGTGTATAAGTGTAGATTTCTGCCACTTCAAACCAGCCTTGACCGTGTGCCATTGTGCCGCTTCCACCATCCTGTCATTTCAAATATGTTCATTAGATCACGCTCATTGATGCCTTGATCACTGCTTGAATGCCATTCTGAAGTATTGTTCTGTTTATCTGTTCAGGCGGTTATAAACATGCAAATGCGGCACGCCTATGGGCGTCACTGACAGCTCTGGTTGCTGGAATGGAGTTGGATGAACAGATACCAGAGCATAGACACTGGCCCCAATATGGACCCGACTTTACTATAGCTGTGTACCCTACACTAACCAAAGATGGCAATACCAGTAATTACATTGAAAACTGTATCAACAAAATAAATGGTAAGGCCTACAAGATTGAGAAATAGATCGTGATTTACTAGGAACCCACACCGCGGCTTCGCACAGATGCAATGTACTGATAATATGCATTTACCTCAGAGGCGTCTCTAGCCCATGTAGCCCACGTGTGCAATCATTACCCTAGCGCCCTCTAGTAAGCGCTCGGTCAGCATGGAATAGATACAAATAACAACACTGATAATAAATTATAAGAGAGGTAGGGCAAAGTAGGAGTAACTCCACTCAAATTGGAGCTGCCCGACTGAGTTATTCCCAGTTGTCACCACCGTCTTCGTCACCACTGGTGACAAATGGGAATTTTTTTCCCATTTGTCACCAGTGGTGACGAAGACGGTGGGGACAACTGGGAATAACCCGCCCGACTGGGGAAGTACCTCCGCCTTGCAGAAAACCGGTGAAATAACAATGCTTAGTTAGTGTTGTGTTCCTTACGGTGAGCAAAGTTGCCAGTGCTCCGTGAGGAAACTTGGTTACTTTGACCATTATACTGCCAACCCAACTATTCCTATTTCGTTTTACAGGGTCGGCAACGCACAAGTGATACCCGTGGTGTTGCAAGTGTCTATAGGCTACGGTAACCACATACCATTAGGTGGGCCGTATGCTTGTTTGTCACCTTAGTAGTATTAAAAAAAAATATATATATATAAAGCAGTTAAGCCCCCTCTGAATCTGATATACCTATTGTGTGTGTCGGTAAACATTCCTGAAAAAATCTCTAAATGATAGAAAAAAACCGTATCATCATATGCCTAGTTTTTAGAATTAAATTAAGTCTACTAAGTGAACAATATCTTTTTTAAATAATGAGAATGTTTTTGCAGGTAATTTAGTCCAATACTTGGGACATACTGATGCTGAGACTTATTTGGATTGTATCAGCCAACAAAAAACAACAGCTGCAGGAATTAGTATAGAAAAATGTGACAAAAATAAGGGTTATACTGCTATAGTGACTTTTGATCAGAAAATAAGTGAGGAGTGTAAGACTTCTGAATTAGTTGAAGATGTTTATGCATTTGTAGATTAGAAATAAAAATATTTTACAGCAATGATGTACTTTTATTCAATAAATGAAACTAAAAATTAATTCGAAAAAAATATATTTTAAAGTTCGCACTGAACTCGGTACACGGTGAGTTACCAAGTAACATTGACATGTTAAATTAAATGTAAGTATAATAGTATAGTCCCGAGGTCGATTAATCTTATAAATGATTCAATCAAGATATTGTTTACAGTGCAGGCCAATTAACACATTCATTAGTTAAGCAGTGAGTTAAATTGATACGTAACTAATAAAAGTGTAAACCGAACAATAATCTTCAGTTTAAGTAATTTCACGACATATATTATGATAACATACAGTTTTAAATAAAATGCACACTATAATGTATTATGACTGAATTTATAGACAATATTTTGTTCAAAAGAATATATCATAGCTTGAGGTCTGCTAACACAGGTCTATCATTTATTTACATAGCATTAGTTTACATACAATATTACATAGATAAAAGCTATCCGTCTTTAGGCACAACATAAGCAAATAACAAATTCTTTCACAAGAATACATAAATTTGGGAATTTCAGTGATTTAAATTGCCACCTATTTAAAATAAAATAAAATATATTTACCCAACATAATACAAAATCTCTAATGCACTTAATCATTTCACATTTACCGAATTCTATTTTTTTTTTATAAGTGCTTATGTTTGTATTGCAAGCATGGTGATTCAAAAGCTAGTACCAGTGTAAAATCAAATGCAAAATGAGATTGAATCTACAGCAATGGAATTGGTTTCAATTTTGGTAAGCAGTAGTGCATTCCAGCTGCTTCTGAAGATCTTACAAATACTGTCTTGGGAAAATAAATGCATTCTTAATAACTTACTCGCACATTGCTACAAATACTGCAGCTTATTTCCATTGCTGCAAATTCAAGCTAAACAAAGATTTAATTAGCTGTTTTAGTCTGTGGGCCGCTTTTCACTGTGCTTTTTAGTGAATTCCTCTGCATTCTTTGTAAACTTCTTCCTGTCTTTAAGGAACTCCTCTGCGAGTTCTGCACGCAATGGATGCTCTGGCTCGGGATCATTGACAAGTGCTACTAGAGCTTGAATAACTGGAGTTCAGAAAAAATAATGAGATTAAATCACTTTTCAATAGAAACCATGGTTCCAGTAACCAGAGCCATTACCTAATTTACAAATCAATACATGCATAATTATATTTTTCTAATTGTCTTATAAATAATTAATTCTGCGATCACGAAACCAAGAGCCTATGTCCAGCAACCACAACTATATACTACATACCCTGGTTTTAAATTTAATGATATCAAGAAATATAAACATACCTTGATCAGTCTTGGTGGCTGGCTTCCAATTCTCAGCACTGATGATTGGCAAGCACACCTGGCCTTTCTCATCAATATTTGGATGATAAATCTTTGTTTTGAAACTTATCTTAGGAGGTTTGAATGGATATTCTGCAGGGAAGTTAATCTCAATGCGGAATGCACCCTTGTTGTAAGGAGGATTATCCTGGAAAATAAGGTTCTTTTAAAAAATATGTTTGTTGTATTTTGACATTGTTGCAGGGACACTTTTATTTTGTTAAGATTTATGATGCTTAAATGGATGGTAAAGAAAACCACTTTGTTTGACCACTTTTCAAACATGTGCTTTTAGAAGTCAACACAAGCCTCCTTTACATAATTAGGTAATGTTGTTTGTGTTATTGTGAAAATTATGAAGTACATAACACACAAGTATCACTGATTACCTTATCCAATCTTTTGATAAAAATCATTGTAGTTCATAAAATTGAGTCATAAGTCACTTTATTTTCATTATTCATAAAACTTTTTTTTTACAAAATAGGAATCAACTTTAACATGTAGAACAATATTTTGTTTTTCTATTGGGTCCGCTAGGTAATTATTTCTTGATGGGTTTATTGACTCCCACATAATAATAAAACAATATTTGGGGCATTTTACACAGCATGATCTGGTTCAAACCAGGGACATTTCAACTATGTTGCGTCTCGAATTCTATCCTGCCAAGGAGTGGGTTCCTAACAGTCTAAGGGTCAACAAAGTTCGATTTATGTTCAGATCAGGGACCATTTTGGTTACCCGTTGAAAGGGTTTTCGATAGGGTTTTTGCAAAGTGTTGTTAGAAAACCCAATTCATAGGGGTTACACTTTTTAACGGTAAGCCGCTGCAATGGGTTACCTCTTCAAAACCCTTTCATTTTGGTTACCTGTTTAAATTATTACCGGGTTATACTATTAAACGGTAAGCCGTTCCGAACGGGTTACCCCTTCAACCACTGTAACAGGGTAACACTTTCTGAGTCCAAACACTAATTTGATCTCTAGTAACCTTGCATTAAGTTCAAAATAGCATGCATTGAGCTAGCACGTGTCAAGTTGCCACTTGCTCTGAGCTAAATAGACCACAGCGACTCTATAAATACGGGAATACGGTTATCAATCTCTGTTCATCCATCCTCTCTACATCATGATCAAACCATCATAATATGGCTTCTATACATTTTTTTATTGATATTGTGTACCTACATAATTACCAAAATTTAATTACCTACAGAATTGAACTAATATGAAACAATATAGGGCACTGCATGATCAAGCCTTATGAACGAAACTACTTAATAATACAATTCTAGATGTTTCCAAGAGAAATTTCTATATTTTATAGTCTCCTCACCCTACCTAACAATGTAAATTATGATGAAAAACCCTATCAAGAGGATAACCCCTTCAATTGGATACCTTAAAGGAAAGGGTAACCCCTTCCACTGGCTAACATATTGAAAGGGTTACCCTTTCATTGGTGTTAGGAAAAGGTTACAGGAACGAAGGGGTAACATCATCCATACAGTAACCAAATCAACGGGTAACCCTTTAAATTGAATTAACACATAAAGGAGGTTGTACAGTCCCTGGTTTAGACTAAGCAGAGCTTATACTTTTTTTCGTAAATACATACTGTCAAACGGGGTGAATAGGAGAGTCCCTTTTTTCCAACAAACTATAATAAGTACAGCTAAAAATCCCTTTTAAAGTTTTGTTTGATTCACCCCTGCGTCCCTATTCACCCCGTTTGACTGTACATATAAACCATAAGAAACACTTAATATACAACATGTGTGTTATTGTTCTTTTGAATTTGTTGTTTTTAGTATTTGTGTACAAATATAAAAGTATACACTATACATATACCTCATGCCTATTCATATCTTACTTTTCTAATTGCTATTGAGATGCTAAGAGAAAGGTAAGTGTTGTAAGTTTAGCATAAATGTGTAAATTTTCTATAATCATAACACTATAAAATAACAAAATAATACTTACAGGAACAATCAATCCTTGCCATGTAAGGATATTGGACTCATCAACTTGTATGTCCCTAAAGGACTTTAGCCCTGATTGCCTGATGTCATTTAGTTCCTAAAAAAGAGAGAAAAGATGATGTACCTACATGTTTTATCTGCAAGTGTAGATTGCAACTAGGTGCAGTTATTCATCAAATTACCAAGAAAAAAACATAGGTTTACAAATAATAATCAGAATAAAATATTGATATTCTCCATGAGCTAGTGCAATAGGCGGAAGGATCCGATCGACCTATTCTGTTCCATGATTCACAGCGGTAATAATATTATATCTATTTTTCTCCCATTTCGAATTTTGTATTAAGACATTACAGTTTGTTGTATACTCCATCCGTCCTTAAGGAAACCCTTACAATATTTTTACTTACGTCAACTAATTTAATGAGTATTCATAAAGTAGGCCTTAGCGGTCTTTCTATACTAGTTTAAATTTATATTTTAAAAAATAGAAGAGTACGTAGGTAATTACTTGTATTAACACCGCCTTCCGAATTAAGTCTACTGAATATTTTCTCAGCGAAGACAATGATGAGGAATTGGCTCACTAAAAAATGATGTCTCACCTTCTGAAGTCTCCTCGTTGCAGCCATTGTATTGGAAATTTGGAATCTGTCAAACTCCCAACCTAAGATTTCTTACAATGGTTCTTGAAAAACTTAAATTTACGTTTTATATACAGGTCCACACAAACACCATAATTATACAGTACAAACAAATTATACAAGATTGATCCGCAAAGTGCAAAAATATTATCTGCAAAATGCGACGAACACCAACAAAATTTCTTTTCGTTCCGTTCCGTTATCCGTCCGCACTATAAAACGAAGTGTGGAACAAAAAATCAAAATGTAACTCGAAGTTTATCCTATATTTTAACAATAATATATGTATTAACAATTTGACAACAAAACAATCTTAAACAAATTTAATTAAAGAATAATTATCAAAGACCAAACTTAAAATAAGGTATTTATATTTGATGATAGTAATGGAACAAAACGTAATTTAAAAATTAGGAGCGCTCTTGGCCAAGAATACTCGCCCGCCACCTCATTATACGGCGCGTGATTTAAATTTGTCCTACATAGTAGTATAGTACGCTCTTATGAACATCAATCACTTATTAGGATTCAGCGGCGGCCTTAACCTTAACCTTATATGTGAGAGGCCTAGGCCCAGCAGTACCTACGTAGATTCAGACTGTGGATGGATAATACTTTAAATAGGTACCAAACTTATTTTGTTTCTAACACTCAAGGATAAAGTATGGAGGCCCCTTCAAGAGCGAGGCCCTGTGCGGTAGCCCTGCTCGGCACCCCCTAAGGCCGCTACTGATTAGATTAAAATACTAGATGTTGCCCGCGGTTTCACTCCAAAAGACAGTACCCTATATCCATTCTCAGGATGCAATAACATCTTATATATTCGGTTTAGGTCTCAAAAGGTAAGTTATTTTCGTACTATGCGTTTCAAATAAGAATAGGAACGTCAATGACCTCGAATGACCGCGATCTGTCAAAAAAGTACAGCTTGCAAAGAAAATTAATTATCTTTTGAAATTTTAAAACTTTATAATATATTTATAAGCAGTAATACCAAATCCGGAAATCTGCGAATTAATAAAAAGGCAAAAACGGCCAAAAAAACTATATTAAGGAAAATATTTTAAACTCCCATGGCTTTGACGTTTTGAAGCTGCCACCCTACAATTGTTATTTAAATCTAATTGAATATACCTGGCACTTGATAAGCGTAGGGTAGCTAACAATAATGTTCAACAATTAGAAAACTAAATTGAGAATCTAACACTGGAAACTATTGATTCAATTACCAGTGACGATTGGCAAAAAGAAATTACGTCAAATGAATCGAAAAAAAAAGAAACAAAAAAAGAGAAATATTTCAAGACGATAACTTTAGTTTGATTATAAACACGGATAGTAAAATATCTAATTTTCTTCTAAATAACAATCGGTGGAATATTTTAAATACCTATAAAATATTATTTCAAAAATATCTGTTTTGCTCACCCTACCTAGCTGGATTGAATCATGAAGGTATAATAACCTTCATGGATTGAATTGACAGCTATGCCGTCACAAGATGGTTGGAGGTCAGTCCTATTCTTTTTTGAAACGCATAGTAACATAAATATATTATTATACCATACCTACCCTATTCCAATACGTCGGTCGTGAGAACTTTTGTCAAAAAGAAACGTCAATGACCTTAAATAGCTTTAGTGATGACCATAGTGCATATTTGTAACAAATATGAACGAATGAGTAAATGGATTTTTTCATTCGATGGAATAAATTTGATCAGAATGAACTATTTATTTATTAACCAACTTATATTTACGGTAATACACTACACATACAATCATCATCAACCCATATACTGTGCCACTGGTGGGCACGGGTCTCCTCTCATATTGAGAGGGATTAGGCTATAGTCCACCACGCCGGCCTAGTGCGGGTTGGCAGACTTCACAAACCGTCGAGAAAAATCTCTAAGGTATGCAGGTTTCCTCACGATATTTTCCTTCACCGTTTAAGCGAGTGATAATTATTAATACGCACATTAATTTGAAAAGTCAGAGGTTTGGCCTTGGATTCGAACTCAAGACCTTCGAGTTGGCAGTCCAATGGTCATAGCACTAGGCTATCACTGCAAGTAAATCGGTGTTTTAAAATTATAATGCAAGTGATTTGAAATCCTTTCTTTATTATAAAACGACTGCATATTGTAGGGAGATTATAACATTCGTAAAATATGTAACTGGCGATGTAATATCCAGATAGTTTGTTTTTAATTTATAATATACGTACAACTTTTTTCACTGTTCAAATCAAAAATCATTACTTACATAGTCTCAAATATCTAACATGTTCCTTAAAAAAAAAAAAGGATTTTTCATAAGATGTTGTGTACATATAAGATACCAATTTATTGTGACAAATAATTACTAGGGCCGGTAGATTGTTCGGATAATTTTACATCTGTTTATAACTTTGCGGATATATATATGGGCGTAGTTTTCGACCGTAGTTGTTACAGATATTTCCGAAAAGTTTAATTCACAGTACACAATATGTGTTGTATAAAACAAATCCACGGGTCTTGTTCATATCACGGTGGTATTGTTAGTCATCCCCGCGCTCATCATCGCGACGTCGGTTGCGCGTGCGCCTGTTCCAGCCCTCGCGCGGTCGCTCACGCTGGCGGCCCTCTCCGCGCCCGCCTCCACCGCCGCGCTGGAAGAACGAGCCTTGCTTTTCGAAGATACGCTCATTCGAGTCCACTAGGTTGCCAACCTGCAGTAGTAATAAAAAATGGTTAAGTTATAATCAGTTTGGGGCGAAATCCATCACAAAAAAGCATTAAACGGGGAAGAAGGATGGCTTTGCATAGTTCACATGGTAGGTTATTCTTTAACCTGGTATGTAAGAACATCTATTGATTTAGCTTATCTTAAGTCATGTCACTAACCATTAGTAAAATAGCCACAATTCTTTGTAATGATTACCTCTGTAAACTTTGTATTCGAGTAATATAGTCTGGCGAAAGATAAGCCATAATGCAATTTTTCAGTAGGAGCCGACAAATATTTTTTTCCGGGTAATTTAAACATAAGTTTTTTAATTCTAAGGCTATTTATGATCGAGTTTCACAGAATTGCTAAAATAAAATTGCTTATTAGCATTGAAAAATCCTTACTGTATCGGTCATTTCTTAAAGCCCGATTAAAAAAAATAGCATTAGAAAGAGCGTAAAATACGAAATAGAAGTGCATTTATAACTCATTTTCGTCCCTTACCTTAATTGATCTTTCGCCAGACGATATTATATTGGGGACAAAAGGTTTTATCTTTGTTAATTTTTGTTTGTCAATGATAGGGAATAAGATATAGCATGCTATAAAATAATATTATCCTATTATTCAAGCAGGTGAAGTTGTTGTATTTTACCTTATCAGCAAGCTGTAAAGCCAACGCTTGCATCCTGGTAGGCTCCGAACGATGTAGAATAGCGCACTCGCTTGGGTCATCGAGCGACGCCAGCAGCTCCTCGTTGATGATCATCTTGGAGACGAGCGAGTGTACGCGTTGGCGCGGGAGCTCAAACATGTCGGCGAGAGAACGTAACGATAGCGAAGCGTACACGTGCGCGTAAGTGAACAAGTAGGTGCGCACTGACTCCTCGCGGATCAGACGGCCGAGCATGGCGCGCACATTGTCGGCGCCCACCATCAGGTCCCACACCTAGAAATGGAAATAGTATATAAATATTTAATCATGATACTCATAAGCCTTTATATAGAAAAACTATTTAAAGCATTACACACCTTGGCATTCATCTTTTCGTTAACAATGAAGTTGAGACAAGCGCGCCAGTCTCCGCGGCGCATGGCTCGTGCCGCCGCCACAGCGTGTTCCCGCATAGACTCGGGCGGCCCCACCAGCGCCTGCCGCTCGCTCGCGCGCAAGTTCTGGTAGAAGGTCTTACTGATCATGCGACGACGAGCATCGAACTCATGGGCGGCCATGTAAGGGATCTCGATCAGCATAGCAGACACTAAGTACACACATTCAAGAAGCTCCAAGTTAATGTGCATGTGGAACGGCATTTGACGTTGCTTTTCGATCTTTTCTTGTTCCTTAGAACGCTCGTGTTGACGCTGAGGCAGCAGGCCTTGGGCCAGTAACTCCTTAGGTTTACCCGTCATCATCAGTTCAGCAAGGCAACCATGGGCTTCTTTAACATTGCCGCGACGGAAAGCACACAGACCCAAGTTAGCCATGGTACGATTGTACAGAATTTGAGTGCTGGGGTCTGAATGTTGAACAGTCTCTTGCAAGTGAGACATCAGTAACAAGTCACGAGCCTGGAACCAGTTATCGTGCAGAGCGTGATGGTAGATGTGAGAGAGGATGGCACGAGTCCTAAGTCGGTCAGTCTCGTCGTGAGCGTAGATGTATTTGCAGAATTTCTCCATCTTTTTAATGGTTGTTTCCTCACCAGGAGGAAGGTCCTTGCGCACAGCGCGAGGATCAAACTTGTAGTACAGATGATCAATTTTACGTAGATAAGCACGGCATATTTCTTGTGGAGTGCCGTCGCGTTCAACCACTTGGCATACGCGGTCAATCAGAGCAGAAACACGAACTTCGTCCTTCAGTCTCTCTACATATTCATTGGAGTGAGGGTCGCACTCCTTGAGCAGCTTAGTGAACTCATCATCAAGACGCTCTAAAGCTGTCAACAGACAACCGCGAACCATAAAAGGCGGTGTGACAAGCTGCTCATTTTCTTCAGTAATCATTTCGCTTAGCTGCATGTCTTCATGAGCTAAAAGTAGTGTGACCATGTGATCAACATTTTCAACAAGCTTGGACCAGTACTCGGGTTTCATGGCATCGGACACTTTAGGGTTGTAGTCGAAGAGAGCGGCGACAGTGGCGGCGCGAAGTTTGAGTTGGAGAGCATCTCCCAGATTATGTGCTGCAGCGACGGTACGTAACTCGTGCAGGAGTTCTAGCTGTGCACGACGGTCAGTGCGCTTGCGACCACGAGCTGCGCTAATTTCGCCCAACTTTTTAACTACCAGGGCCGCGTCAATGTCGCTGTCCTATTATAAAAAATACATTAATTACACAATTTATTTGGTATTATACATAGAAGATATACTGCGTGTAAGTTTAACTGACACATTTGCTTACCTTAGCAAACATCTTAGGTTTATCCGAGGTAGCAGCTCCCTTTCTGACAGTCTCCCACTCACCGCCGTCATCGGCCTGGTCCTTCTTGACCTTGCCTATCCTTGCGTCACGCCTGTCTTCACGTCGCTTGGCCTTGCGCCGATCTCTGTCTTCATCCTCATCTCTCTCAGTGTTTCTCTTCAAGAACCGTTCTCGAATGGTGGCGGCGCCACGGTTCTCATCATCCGAGCTGGAACTAGAGTCTGAGGAGCTTGAACCCCAGTCCATGGAATCGGAAGACTCGTCATCCTGAGGAGGGGGGCGGCGCGGCGGTTCTGGGGACCGACGGACTCTGACCGGCTTCTCCTTTACCTTCTCTTCATCATCAGACTCGTCCGAGGAAGATGTATCTAAACAGCAAAAATGAAATTTAATCCATGATACACATTCTTAAATCTTGGTAACAGTACAGAAGGCACATTGCATAAAAACGGGTTACGGTTGCGAAATATAATGGGCCGTACCTTTACGTTCTTCGTCATCATCAGGAAGATCAGGATCCTCGCGGAACTTGGACATCTCAGCATCAAAGTCTTTGGCATATTTCCTTAGTTTCTGTCTTAATGACGTAAGTGCCTTGCTGTTGCCTTTCGACAATGCTTTCCTGCTGTCACGGTCAGACCACGCTCCAGCGACCCAGTCGTCCAATTCTGCCAGAGCTCTAATGAAGAATCGTGGAGCGACTCCATTTTCTTCTTTTAGTACAACGGGTGCAGCGCGAGTATAGGCTCTTTGGAGCTCCTCAAAAGAAGCGAGAGCCGAGGAGAAGTCTTTGATCTTGCGATGATTACGTAGAGAATGGATGATAGCCTCCAACTCTTCGTAACGCTTCTCCTTCATAGAGCGCACGACGCGCTTTGTTTCTTCCTCGTCATCACTGAACTGTAAGAAAAAAGCGTTTGTCAGAGATAGACCAAATTCGGGTCTAAAACTATTTAAAAAAGATATCATGAAATGTTTTTAACACTAATATCACTGCAGTTTTACCTCTCCACTCTCGCTACATTGGCGATTTGTTAGCTAACAAATCGCAAGGAGTACAGGAGGATTTATTTCTGTAAATAAATTCATGAGATGGAGATACTAAAAATTACACTTTAAATTCATATTTTACTAAATAGGTATTTGCTTATCATTGTGAATGTAGACAGTACAATAAACTAAACCATATAAATTGTAATTGATTTACTACCTGATGTGGAAGTCTGAATAGGAATAATCTTTACACAAAAGTTAACTCTTTTTTATTCAAAAGGAACAACAAACAGCTACAATCTAACAATAAATACAAAAAATATATGTATTAACAATATTGTTCCACACCCCACAATGCAGTTCACAGATTAAATGTGGAGTGCACTCAAATAAGATAAAATAACATACTACACACCTACTCCCTGAAGGGTTAGGCAGAGGAGTACACTAATGTACACCCACAGTACACTCCAGTATGTTTAGATTTTGTTTTATGTACATGTTTTATTAAACTCACATTTTGCCAGTATTGTCACAAACTATGTATACTAGCTTCTACATAATTATGCTCCTATCAATATTATAATGTATGTTACAATAAAAAACAAACCAATCAAAATTATTTTTGACCAGTATTGACTTTGACATTCATTAATATGTAAATCTATCTGTTCTTTGTATATCTGGCATCTGGTAAACTGCTTAAAGAATGCAGCAAGTTATTATTAACCCCTTTACTGATCCATCTCCTGATAAGTAGGAGGCCTGAATCTTTATAATGAAACTGTGCTATGCACCAGGAGCAGATCCAGGAATGGAAGAATTGGGTTATGCCACCAAACAGTATTTAAATGTGATATTGAAGTCTGCTTATAAAATTAT
>CAXKSV010000021.1:0-12780 GCA_964056405.1 Acronicta alni | reverse complement strand
AGACCTTTGACTTGTCAGTCTGGTCTTATCACTAGGCTATCACTGCTTAGGTTTTTACTTATAATAATAATATAATATGTTTTATGGACATTTGACACAACACCATCTAGTCCCAAACTAAGCAGAGCTTGTACTATGGGTACTGGACAATGGATATAATACTTATATACTTCTTTTTTTGTATATACATACTTATAATACATAAGAAACACGCAGACAAACACAAATACTCATGTTTTATCCACACAAATATTTGTGTCCTGTGGGAATCGAACCCTTGCTGATCATGGGGTCGTCATGATCAGCAATCCGGCACTCGAACCGCTAGACAACAGTGGTCGTCAAGTACTTACCCACAATATAAGCATGATAGCGACAGCAAGCCGTGATTCTTCTCCAACTTGTAATATCAGTGTCTCCGTCATATTACCAATCCAGGATATCAAGCCTAGCTTAGATAGAGCCTGAAACAAAAAGAATAGAATATATCTATAGTATTGACAGTGTGGAGATACTGGATCACGTCGGGGTCACCAGTGTGGAGAGGCGAGGTGTATTGCCCCTCCAACGAAAAGGGAGGATCCTCCAACCAGGCGGGTGTTGTGCCTGGCGGGCCACGGCCCGACGGTTGATGTCGGGCGGTTGTATATATGCAACTTATCGTTGAGAATGTTGCTTGCGCGATTCAGGGCTTCGTAGTTCTATGTAGCGCGGTAGATGTCGCTACAACAGCTTATTTGACAGATTAGGGTAGCTTGATATGCTGGCCATATCAAGTTACCATAATCTGTCAAATTTCTTTGATAGACTTTCAATTTAAATGCAAAATGATAGGGTTCATTGGTTCATTATTCAATTGGGAAAAAATGTCAGTTTTGGAAGATCACAAAATAATGAAAATATTGCAAAATTTAAGAGAGGTAGGCCATAGTGGGAGTAATTCCCCTCAAATTGGAGCTGCCCGACTGGGGAAATACCTCCGTATTGCCGAAAATAGATGTAAAATAACATTGCTTTGAGCTGTGTTGTGTGACTTACGGTCAGCAAGGTTGCCAGTGCTCCACGAGGAAACGTGTTGGCAGTGGAGGGACTTTGAACCTTATACTGCCAACCCAACTATTCCTCTTTCGTTTTACAGGGTCGGCAACGCGCAAGTGATACTCCTGATGTTGCAAGCGTCTATAGGCTACGGTAACCGCTTACCATCAGGTGGGCCGTATGCTTGTTTGCCCCATAGTGGTATATAAATAAAAAAAATGCATTGTATTACTATAACAACAAAAGACGATGGTTACCTCCATTAGAACGAAAAGTGCTGCGAAAAATAAGAGAGTAGACCACTCGACCCTCGCGAGGATCGGCTCTAGATCATCTCTCTCAGCCAATAGGAGCAGTAGCAGAGCGCCCAAGAGTGCTGTCCAGCCTAGAGATAGACGCTCTGCAATGAAAACAAGGAACCTAGTTATCTGAACTAATATTAAACAGAGAAAAGATTTAATATTTTGTATATTTTAAAGTTATTTAATTATTTTGTTCGAAATGAATAAACTAAAAAATACTTAACTGATCAAAATTATTTCATCTATAATAATTTATATTTATGTGATGAACTTATGTGTTTGTGTTTGTCTGAGTTTTTCTTATGTATTTACAAAAAAAAGTATATAAGTATCACATCCTTATACAGGCAGCTAATTAATAATCTGTGTTTTGATAAAGATAGTGTAATAATGTATCATGCAATATGTGTCAAAACGTAGGTATTGTAAGTAGCTACATACCTAACCCTTTGGCGCGTAAGTATTTATGTCGAAATCTGTATAAAAATGTATATTTCGTTTGCTATCTGTAGGATACTTAACTCTTTTGTTGACTGTACATATTACACGCTCTGCTTAGTTTGGGAATAGATGGTGTTGTGCAAAATTGTCTACAAATTTCAAGATCGTTACTTACGTAGTTCTGGAATCGCGTGCAAGAAGAATACGATGATCACAAAGGACACGCAGATAATTGACTTCACCAGAAGCTGTTTGTCCCTGATGCGGTACTGGAATAATTGGCACAGTATTAATTGCGAATAATGATAGTTAGCGAAAATATGGCCATTCATCATCAACCCATATACTGTCCCACAGCTGGGCACGGTCCTCTCATGATGAGAGGGATTAGGCTATAGTCCACCACGCTGGCCTAATGCGGATTGGCAGACTTCACACACCTTCGAACAAAATCTCTAAGGCATGCAGGTTTCCTCACGATGTTTTCCTTCACCGTTTAAGCGACTGATAATAATTAATTATTAATACGCACATGAATTCGAAAAGTCAGAAGTGCGTGCCTTGGATTTGAACTCCAGACCTTTGACTTGCCAGTCCAATGGTCATACCACTAGACTATCACTGCTTTTTATGCACTGCATATATGGACATTGCGATGGTAAAATTCTGCTGCCTAGTCAAGAGCGTAAACGGGTACGGGCAGGGGATGTGGGGCAGCTGACCCCCTTTGGTATTTGGTACATTTGAAATGCAATGCTAAATGCACGGTTCCAAAGAATGTTTCCTATGGAGAAGAAACGGCCGAAATCGAGTCCAAATTACGTAGCCGCACGACTTTTGTAAACATTAATTAATTCTTACTCGCTTAAACGTTGAAGAAAAACATTGTGAGGAAACCTGCATGCCTGAGAAATTCTTCGACGTCATGTGCTGTCAACCCTTATAAGCCAACGTACTGGAATTATAGTCAAAACACTCTTATTCTAACAGAATACTACTAGCTACTGCTTTATGCTTTCAATCTAAGAGGCTAAATCCTAGGTTGTCTAAGTACTCACCTTCAGCTTCATCTGCGCCAAGGTGGAACAGAACACAGGGTCTGATCTGGAGGCCCCTCCACCAGCTTCCCGTCGACACAGCGCTCCATTTAGTTTCTCTACCTGAAACCAGTCGAATAAGATATCGAAGTGAGATTACAAGGTAAATCCTGACACTAATACTAATAATGTTTAAGACATAATATAAGGTAAACATTAATTAATATCATTATAATAAAAATCAAAGATTTAAATCTTTAGATTTGCCCTCACCGTATTTATACCGCTCGAATAGTTCGAAACCGAATGCCCGCAGTCGACATTTTTTTTTGGATACACCTACAGAGCAGTTTGTTACTTTCGAACCATGTTACATTTGTACCCGCTCTCCTCTACTTTTTAGTTAGTATAAGGGTGTGCATACCTTCTTTTCGAGTGCTCTCCGCACGACATCCTCATCGCGTGAGTAGGACGAGAGAGATGCGGCTGCCCGACGCCAAACTGCTAACTCCTGACGTAGTTCTACAATTCATAAATTTCATTCTAAAGTTACTAGAAAGAAAGAAAGAAACATTTCATTGCCATAAAAACAGCGACTAGTACAGTCAACAAAATAGTTAGGTATACAGGCAGCTAATTAATAATCTGTGTTTTGAGAATGATAGTGTAGGTGTTAATGTATCACGCAATGTGTGTCAAAACGTAGGTATTGTAAGCAGTTACATACCTAACCCTTTGGCGCATAATTATTTATGTCGAAATCTGTATAAAAATGCATATTTCGTTTGCTATCTGTATACTTAACACTTTTGTTGACTGTATTACATACAAAGAAGAGAAAAAATAATAAATAAATGAAGGTAGGTACTGTACGTCGCCGTTGTTCATCGCAATAAGGTCCCTACTCAGCATGATGCGGCAGCGCATTAAATCGCTGCAGCGCTGAGTATTATTTATTTATATAAACTTTCTTTTTGTATATTTTTGGCATTTTTCATGCTAAGATTTTAAAGTTATTTAGAAAAGAAAAAATACGACCGCGGGCAGGATTCGAAAGAATTTCAAAAATATACAAAAAGATAGTTAGAAGGTAAGGTGGCATCGTTCGGCATTGAACTAACTGTAAAGTAAGTTGTGTCGGTTGAAAAGCAAAAACTTGTATTTCAATAGGTGTTACTGTCGTCACCATAAAGACGTAAAATTCAATATGTGAAGGAAAAATTCGACATGACGGGTAGGTATCGCGGTGGCTTAGTGGTCATAGCGTCTGGTGTACCGAACCAGAAGACGCAGGTTCGAATCCTGCCCGCGGTCGTATTTTTCCTTTTCTAAATAACTATATAAACTTTATTGTACCTACACCGTTAAAAAATACAGTATATGAGGACACAACTTATAACATATTTACAATGGGCGGCCGTATCGCAAACAGCGATAAGGCCATGTCTTATCAACTGGTCTCAAGATGACAACGCGCGAGTAATGCCACTGGTGTTGCTTGCGTCTATAGGCTGTTCTTGCTTAACATCAGTCGGGTCGGGCGGATTAGCTGGTTTCTCATTCTAGTACACAGGCCAGCACATCAAGCTACCACAATCTGTCAAATTTCTTTGATTGATTTTCAACTTTAATTCAAAAATATAAGGTTCATATTCAATTGGGAAAATTTGACAGTTTTGGATAGCTTGACATGCTGGCGTCTGTACATTAATACGCCTCTGCTGAGCCTTTCAGGGAACACAGGTGTGTTGGTAAGTTATGAATAATGATCACCTAGTTAAAAACTGCGGCAAGCGTAGAATAATAGTGATGGGTCGTTGACGGTTTTTTCGCTAACGTAAAGTCAACGTTGATTTTCGTTGTTCAATTAGTTAATCAACTAGTTAAATTTGTCAACGAGTTAACGTGCTATTGATGTCAACTTGCAACGTAAATCTGAACGGTTTACGTTGTAAGTTGACATTATTTTTACCGCTACGATGTTCAATGAGTCTCAATCGACATCTACTGATCTTATATTTTATTATTTTATTCAATGTATTAACGAAAAACGTTTGATTGATGCTTAGGTGACCTTCCTTGCATACCTTTTCTTCAGGCTTTCATAAATCAACTCTTGGCTATGTTACTTAGAGTTCAAATTCGAACGGCGCTCGCAATCTACGCTATCTATTTCTAGTTAAATTCATTAATTGACGAATTCAACTAGTTGATTCATAATCAGTTAACGTTGATACGTTGACAATCAACGGTTGATTCAACTAGGTCGTTGATTCAACGCCCATCACTATGGCATAGTTTATGTCTCACCCAATATATCTCGAGGAACGCTGTGTCTCAGTTTGTTGATATCTCTAAACATGTAGCGGAGTTGGAAGTAAGTCTGTACGCACACTATCAGAATCCCCACCCCCATGTGCAGTGTGAAAGTCGTGAAGTTTATATTCTGGAACAAATAACATCACATTAAACCTGAGCAAAAAACTGGTTCTCGAGTGGAGACCACGCGCGAAAAACGCAGCTTAGGACGGCCGCCAACGAGATGGACGGACGACTTGGTAAAGGTCGCTGGAAGTCGTTGGATGCAGGTGGCATATAACCGGTCCTTGAGGAAGTCTGTCTTTGTTTAGCAGTGGATCTCTTGTGGCTGATATGATGATAATGAACCCTGAGTGAGGCTTACCAATTCCATCATCTCCTTTTAGCAACTATGTTGGGGTCGGCTTTCAGTCTAATACTTGCGGTACACTATGATGCCGTTACGTTAATGGACGAAAAAAAAAACACAATACATATACTTATTGATATATTTTGTAGTAGTATCGTTAGATCACTATTGACAATAAAGAACAGCAATTTGCTCCTTCAAATGTAATTACTAATTAATACGAAACTTCATGAGTGGACAAACGTCAAAACGGCCATCATAGCGTGCCGGTAGTGTAAACTTTATTTATTATAGTATTAGACAAATAACGACAGTTATTGTGTTATACTAATTAAATTATTGAATTTTATATCATATATTTATTTGTAAATGGTAAATAGATTAGTATATAGCATTGTATTCGTGAAATAACTTAGCTTATTAATAACTATTATCGAAATAACGCTGGCGTTATAACCGTTATCTTTTTGTATATTTTTGGCATTTTCCATGCTAAGATTTTAAAGTTATTTAGAAAAGGAAAAATTCGACCGCGACCGCGAAGACCGGTGGCTTAGTGGTCATAGCGTCTGGTGTAGGTACCTAACCAGAAGACGCAGGTTCGAATCCTGCCCGCGGTCGAATTTTTCCTTTTCTAAATAACGTTATAACCGTTATTTGTCTAACGTTGTAATGAATGAAGTGTAAATGTGGTTGAGTATTTTACACGAAGCTGTCATCGTCACCTCCACAACACAATACAAATAACCTGAAGATAAACTGGTTGTCAAGCTTTTTGGGCTTCTAACTAGGTACTACTAAAGATTGTCATAGGTTGAAATAAAATTACTTTTCACGGATTTTATCGCGTTATTTTGATATTTTTAATCCCGACGCTTTGGACCCTTTACAGCATCCACGGTCACGGGTAGATTGAGGCGGTGGGCGTCTTGGTAATATAATTACCGACAGTTACCCTACATTTTCGTTAATTATTGGCAATCCGATTCACGCAAAACTAGCTCACCGTATCTTGTGGTCTTGCATTTGTAGGCCTGGATTTTGATTTAATAGAATCTATAGATAGGATTATTAAGCCAAGGAAAAATGTGACCGCGGGCAGGATTCGACCCTGCGTCTTCTGGTTAGGTACACCAGATGCTATGACCACTAAACCACCGCCACCAGCCATCCATAATACAAGCTCTGCTTAGCTCTGCTTAGATGGTGCCGTGTAAAATTGTCCAAGAATATTTATTTATTTAATTTAAATAGACAACCTATATAGGTAACTTGAATCTATGACACAAGATAATAAAATGACTTTCTTTAGCATGTAAGAGCTGACCAGTCTTGACCGACGGATAAATGATATTTATTTCTGTAAATATATATTTCAAAGACACTTTTACAAGTCAATATTTAACAATTTTTTTAAAGCTAGATGGCTCCGTCATTTCCTAACTGACGACCTCTGAGAAGAAACGCCGAAACAAACTCAGAGAATCATAGTCTCTTTTAAAGTTCAGACATAGAATAGTAACAAATATGTGTCTTACAATGTAGGGCAAAGCCTGAAATAGCCTCTTGAAGAAAGAGCCATAGCGGCTTTCAGTAGACCAGTCCCAACCAACGACACGCATGCATCAGTCATTGTGTAGCTCAACCATAATTTAGGGACCTTGAACAGTTTAATTATTGCTCACCGCTTTCACAATGGAGGGGTGCGTAGCTATGATGACGTTGGGCGGGTCCCCCACTGGTGTTGCTGCACCGCCCACGTTGCTGAAGATCACCATCGACATCAGAACTGGTACTGGATTCAATTGGGTTACTTCGCACAGTCTGAAAATCAATTTAGAAAACGATATTTGATGATTTGAATTAAAACTAACATTCGACATCTGTGGTCTATCGGACTCCTGATCACGAGGTCGTGGGTTCGATTCCCACAGGACACAAATGTTTACGTGATGAACATTAAATGTTTGTGTTTGTCTGGGCGTTTGTTATGTAATTTAAGAAGTATTTACAATTTTATTTAATAATTTTACAATTTTATTTAATTTAAAAAAAAAGTTTAAAAGTATTATATCCATTGTCTAGTACCTACCCATACAACAAGGTCTGCTTAGTTTGGGACTAGATTGTGCTGTGTAAAATTGTCCAAGATAATTGATTATTTATTATTATTAATTATTAATATTCTATGTTTAGAATAAAAAAGTTTAGTTTGATAATTATGACATATAAAGTAGATTTTCAGTACTAGCCGTAAGTAGATTTTTCTATTTATTTGGTGTTAGCAAACCACTATTGTATTGAGGTTATTCGGTAAAGATAATTGCATAGTGGGAGTAATTCCACTCAAATTAGAGCTGCCTGACTGGGGAAGTACCTCCGCCTTGCAGAAAATCGAAAGTAAAATAACACTGCTTTGAGTTGTGTTGTGTTCCTTACGGTGAGCAAGGCTGCCAGTGCTCCACGAGGAAACGTTGTGTTGGCAGTGGGGGGACTTTGACCCTTATACTGCCAACCCAACTATTCCTCTTTCAATACAGGGTCGGTAACGCGCAAGTGATACTCTTGGTGTAGCAACCGTCTTTAGGTTACGGTAACCGCTTACCATCAGGTGGCAATAAATGATACGAAATCATGAGTATAATGCGATCTTCACCATCAAACTGCTGTCAAAATGAGACGGCTTAGAATTTGGTCTACCACGCTGGCCATAGTGCGAGTTGGCAGACTTCCTATTTATTCTCATTCCTAATCCTTTTCTTCTTTCACATCATCATTTGACGAACCTTATAGTGACTGGGGTCATCAGTAGAACGGTGGTGACATTGTCCAGGAATGTGGAGAAGAATGCCGTGAAGAAACAGAGGACGTTGATCAACGGCCATGTTCTGCCACCTGTCACCTGAAAACATGACATTTTAACACACATTAAGCGCTTTAAATTCGGTCGTAGTTTGCACGAGGAAGAATAATTGTATGAAGCCACTAGCAGCGCCTCTACTGATCATATAAAGAACTAAAGTCATATAGTACTTTTTGTATTATTATTTTTTGGCATTTTCCATGCTAAGATTTTACAGTTATTTAGTGAAGGACGTCACCATAAATACGTAAATTCTGAATGTGAAGGCAAAATTCGTCATGGCGGGTGGGACTCGCGGTGGGTTAGCGGTCATAGCGTCTGGCGTACCTAACCAGAAGACGCAGGTTCGAATCCTGCCCGCGGTCCAATTTTTCCTTTTCTAAATAACTTTGAAATCTTAGCATGGAAAATGCCAAAAATATAAAAAAAAAAGATAGTGCTCGGTTTTGTTGGCTATTTTTAATAATTTATATTACTTTATCGGTGTTGAATATGTCAGGTGGCAAACATGCATACGGCCCACCTGATAGTAAGCGGTTATCGTAGTCTATAGACCTATACAACCCCCCCCACCCCCCTGCCAACATAACGTTTCCTGGCATACAATATAGCTCAAAGCAGTGTTTGTGTTACGACTACGGTACTGTTGTTGAGATCTTACCATTTGTTCCAATTTGGTTCCAACTAGTAATTTCTTCTTGTATTAAAGAAGATAATTCTAGTTCATTAGTCAAGTTGTCCTTATGTGTCCCGGTGCTGTGTATTGCTGAATTGTCTTGAAGGATCAGCATCTTACTCTCAGTAGAACTCGGTGAGAAGTCCAGTATATCTTCTGGCTGCAGATGAATCTGCCATTTTGTTGAATTCTGGAATAGTATTATCATCGTCATCATCATTATTATATCAGCCATAAGAGGTTCACTGCTGAATAAAGGTCTCCTCCATAAACTTTTTGTTATACGACTAAGGTGGCAAACAAGCATACGGTCCTGATGGTAAGCGATTACCGTAGCCCATAGATGCTTGCAACACCAAGGGTATCACTTGCGCGTTGCCGTCCCTTGAAAACGAAAGTGGAGTAGTTGGGTTGGCAGTATAAGGGTCAAAGTTCCCCCAACTGCCAACACAACGTTTCCTCGCGGGGCACTGGCAACCTTTTTCACTGTAAGAAACACAACACAGCTCAAAGCAGTGTTATTTAACTTCGATTTTCTGCAAGGCGGAGGTACTACCCCAGTCGGGCAGTTCCAATTTGAGTGGAATTACTCCCACAATGCCCTACCTTTCTTATAGACTCCCTTGAGGACCGGTTATATGCCATCTATAAATGATAAATGATATTTATTTTGTAAATAGATCTTTTATTAAAGACACTTTTCCAAGTCAATATTTAATTAATAATATTAGATGGCGCCGGCATTTCCTAACGACCTGTGAGAAGATACGCCGAAACAAACTCAGAGAATCATGATCTCTTTTAAAGTCCAGACACAGCAGTATTGACAATAATATAAATGTATTACAATGCAGGTCAACGTCTGAAATTCATACAGCTTTCATATCAGACTCATGTTACCCACGACCCAAAATATTCTCAACCAAAAATTAAAATACTGTTTTATACAACGTGTTACAAAATACTCCGTAAAAATATAATTAATTATCAAAGCCAAAAATTTTGTCAGCTGTCATGTCAGGGAACCATATTATTTAAAAGAAAGGCCTACGTACCTATTTTACCTAATAATTGTCTACTTTAATAGTTTTTATATTTTTTATTCATAAATGTTGTTGTTTTCTTTTTTTTGGGGTACAGCGTTACTACGGTTCTTAAATATTGTGAATGGACTCGTTATAAGGCCCCATTTAACCTCCTTTCGGCTTTACGGGTAGTTTTGTAACACACTGTATAATTTTAATATTCATACCTACCCCTCTGTCTAACCCTTCGCGGAATAGAGGTTTGATGGAATAGTAGTTCATCATCACCATCATCATCAACCCATATACTGTCCAACTGCTGGGCACGGTTCTCCTCTCAAATTGAGAGGGATTAGGCTATAGTCCACCACGCTGGCCTAGTGCGGGTTGGCAGACTTCACAAACCGTCGAGAAAAATCTCTAACGTATGCAGGTTTCCTAACGATGTTTTCCTTCACCGTTTAAGCGAGTGATAATTAATTATTAATACGCACATGAATTCGAAGTCAGAGGTGCGTGCCTTGGTTTCGAACTCGGGACGTTCGACTTGGCAGTCCAATGGTCATACCACTAGGCTATTACTGCTGAAATTGTAGTTAGGTAATAAAATTAAAATGTTTACAATTCCGTTAATGACTAGCTCATAAAAGTTAACTAAGAAGACTTCATAAACAGATTGACAAACTGTTCCAAATATGGGTACCTACTGTACATGCTGTAATGTCCATTATAAGTTGAGCTCTCACTGTACGACACGCTTAACAATGCTAGGTCAGCTTACATTGGAGATGTATAGCTATATGTATATAATTTACGATTATGTACGATTGTCTTGTAAATATTTAAGATTTACTAACTGCCCCGACAGACGTTGTTTTGCAAGTCGATTGCAGCGCCACCTACTAAGTCCAGTTGAGAATCTAAACCATCTAAGAACCCACTAAAATACCCAAAAAAAAACATCAAAATTAGTCAAGCCATTTTCGAGTTTTAGCGAAACTAACGAACAGTATTTATTTTTATTTAAAAAGAAGATTTCACGCTGATTCGACACCCGCGCGGAACAATTTTGCTTTTTTTTAATGCTTGAGCGATATTTAATCTGTTACTGAAAAATTAGGAGAAAAATAATTGTTACTACCCTACCCATCTATACATATAATAGTAAGTATTATCTATATATTTTTATAAACCGTGAAGCGACAACTTTGTACAGAGGCCAGGACAACAAGCTACCCTACTTACTTGTAGTCTCTGCCTACTCCAATGGTAAACAGTCGTGAAGATATTATGTATGTATGTACTTACCTACTCAAATGGAGATGTACAGTCTGGGGCCATAAGTCCAGTAGCACGTCAACAATCATATTCGCTTGCACGGTACTGCACGTATACACACAATGTGTGAGTGATTTCAATGCAAACATTTACCCGTCAAACAGTATATACGAGAAGGTGATAGTGTGTGGAAGATCATTATATCCACTCTTTCTGTCTAGATAATTATGAAAGAGTGCGATATACGAGATCGTGTATGTATGCAAAATGTTTGTTACAGAAAAAGGTCGTAAGTGTTTTGATGCAATAGATTTGTGAAACTGCTACTGGACTTATGACCCTGACCGTACCATGCTGGAGACAAACAACACAACAGATATCATTTGGTCGAAGTGTTGTTCCACATTTAAGATTAAGATGTACTTACCTGTTCAAACTCCACTAGCGACTCATGGTCAACGGCCCTATGAAGCCACACCTGCAGCATATTGGTGCTCTCGTTTGTAACCGTCTGCGCAAACGGGCCGGTCAGAGTAATCAACACTTTGACCCGATCATTGCTTGCTGGCAACTCATATTCTGTAGAAAGAAAGAAAAACAAAATAAAAATACAGAATGTTACAAAACTACCCGTAAAGCCGAAAGGAGGTTAAATGGGGCCATAAAACGAGTTCATTCACAATATTTAAGAACCGTAGTAACGCTGTATAACATACCCCAAAAAAAGGAAAACAACGACATTTATGAATGTAAAATAGAAAAACAATTAAAGTAGCAATTATTAGGTAAAATAGGTATAGGCCTTTCTGTTAAATAATCTGGTTCCCTGACATGACAGCTGACAAAACTTTTGGATTTGATAATTATTTTTTTACGGGGTATTTTGTAACACGTTGTATAAATAGCGAAAGGAACTGTTTCATTAGCCTAGCGGTCGTAAGACTGCTTGCGGTCCTGGTATCGATTCCCAGGTCTATCTATCTATCTATCTATCAGCCACGGACGTCCACTGCTGAACATAGGCCTCCCCTAATGTTCGCCACAAAAATCGATCTTGCGCAGACCGCGTCCACCGACTCCCTGCGACCCTCACAAGGTCGTCCGTCCACCTAGTTGGGGGCCGTCCTACGCTGCGCTTTCCTATGCGTGGTCGCCACTCCAGGACTTTATTTCCCCAGCGGCCATCCGTTCTTCTGGCCACATGGCCCGCCCATTGCCACTTCAACCGTGCAATCCTGCGAGCTATGTCGGTCACTTTGGTTCTTCTGCGGATATCCTCATTTCTGATTCTATCACGCAGAGAAATTCCGAGCATAGCCCTCTCCATTGCACGTTGCGTGACTCTGAGCCTCCTAATAAGTCCCATCGTGAACGACCATGTCTCTGTTCCGTAGGTCATCACTGGCAACACGCACTGTTCGAAGACTTTCGTCTTCAGGCACTGAGGAATTT